>ML777388.1:1441230-1469294 GCA_009831015.1 Picea engelmannii | reverse complement strand
AAGTTTGACAGGTTTATGACAGAATAGGGTTATAGTAGATGTCATTCTAATCACTGTGTTTATTTTAAAAAGCTAGAAAATGGAAGCTTTATTATCTTGCTATTGTATGTAGATGACATGCTTGTTGCAGGGTCTAATATGCATGATATAAATGTGCTCAATAAGAAATTATCCAATTCATTTGTGATGAAGGATTTGGGTGCTCCAAATAAAATCCTTGGTATGAGAATAACAAGAGAGAGGAAAAATTGGAAACTGACATTGTCTCAGGGTGAGTACACAGAGAAGGTGTTGGAGAGATTTAGAATGAAGAATGCAAAACCAGTTAGTACACCTTTGGCCATCCATTTCAAATTAACTAAGGAAATGTGTCCCAAGACATAGGAGGAGATAGAATACATGTCCAGGGTCCCATATTCATCAGTAGTTGGCAACTTGATGTATGCAATGGTTTGCACAAGACTAGATATTGCACATGCAGTGGGAGTTGTGAGGAGATATATTAACAATCCAGGTAAAGAACATTAGGATGCAGTAAAGTGGATTCTCAGATACTTGAGAGGTACTTCTAATCATGCATTATGTTTTAAACGTTCAGAAACTGTTCTACAAGGATATGTTGATTCAGATATGGCAGGTGATAAAGATAGTAGGAGGAGTACCATAGGGTATGTGTTTACTATAGGTGGAACAATAGTAAGTTGGATTTCAAAACTGCAAAAGGTTGTTGCACTTTCAACAACAGAGGCAGAGTATGTTGCTTCTACAGCGGCTAGTAAAGAGATGATTTGGTTACCGAGGTTTATGGAGGAATTGGGAAAGAAGCAAGAGAATAGCAGGTTGTACTATGAAAGTGAGAGTGCCATTCATCTTGCAAAGAAATCAACCTTCCATTTGAAGACTAAGCATATACAATTGAGGTACCACTTCATACTATCCACCTTGGAAGATGGACATTTGAAGTTGGAAAAGATACACACTAGAAAAAATATTGTAGACATGTTAACAAAGGGAGTAACCAAGGAGAAATTGAGTTTCTGCTCAGTTTCAGTTGGTATTCAAGAATGACGATGAAGATGAGAAATTTGCCAGGTCTAAGAAGCTTCAGAGTCCAACATATATAGCAGTGGTGGAGTTGTTGAGATCAGTCTGCAAGTGGGAGATTGTTGGTTGTGGAGCCTAATTATCTTCGTGATTCAGAGGTATTTTACTTTTAGCCGTGTTTATACCTCATGAAGTATTTACACCCCAAAAGTATGTACACTCTTCCACATGGGGGAGTGCAGAGGGGGGGTACCCCCTCTACAGGGTCCGGGGGGGCTATCCCCTAGGATGTGGGGTCTGGAGGCAAGCGGGCCCCCAGCGGGGGTTCGGGGATGAATCCCCCAAAGGAAAATTTGCCTTGTAAATGTATATTGTAATTTTGATGTAAATCTAGACCGTTCGTTATAAGGTTGCAGATCTAATGATAGAGATTATGTTAGGGTTTTTTTTCCCTAGAAGGAAACCCTCTTTTATGAGGGAAATGTATTGTGGCTATGGTCGATGGCGAACATTGTATTCTGAGATAGGAGACTGTGAGAGAAAGAAGAGGAAGTTACAATGGGTTTGTTGTAGGTTTTATCCCTTCATATGCTGGATAATAATAAAGGAAGGACCTGGTAATTTCTTTGGTGGATGTAGCCCACACTGGGTGAACCACATAAATCCGTGTCTCTATTGTATTGTGTATCTTCTGTGTTTTGTTTCCGCATTTGTTTTATTTTATAGCTCCACGGTCCTGTTTTTCTAACACTCCTAATCTAACTATGTCTTAAGTTCTACTTCTAATAAATCTTTGAATCCTCCTAAGTCTCCTTATGAAATCCGATACAAGATCTCCTTACAAAAGAGGGGCTCTACGAGCTTGTTCTCTCTCACCTAACCTCATCTATTACATTGAAGTTTTCATAAATTTCCATCTAGTCTGAATTGAACCTAGAGCCGTCAACCTGTTATCCATTAAAGGTGACCTTTTCTTCTACCTGTAAAAAGACATGGCTTGGTCTTCACTCAATATTATAGAATAAATCTATATGGGATTATATTTCAAATTTAAAAATGGGAGGATTATTGCCTCTCCCTCTCTGAAATGCGCACTGATGTGCTGGAATGATGGCATGTTGTTGAGGTGGAGTGATGCTCCTGCATCATACTCCACTGCTGGGAAAATCATGAGTTCCTTCTCATGAGCTCCTCTTCTCTTGTGTTGAAATCCTCCCATATCCCAAATTTTTCCTTGGATTTCTCCTCTTGCTTCTCTCTAGCTATGTTGTTGTTGTTGCTGCTGTTGTGGCTTCTGGGTATTCTTCTTCTTTTTCCCTACTGCTGCGACAGGTTATCCTATGTTCAAATTTCCTTTGCTGAATGAGTGTTGCACTGACCTTGACATCAACCTCCTTATCTCTTCTATTACCCTATCCAGCTGCTCCAGTGGCTAGCTCTTATTATGGAGTCTTCTTGAAAAGAAGTCTTCCTTATCAATGGGTAGATCATCTTGATCCCCAATATCGTTTTATTTTCCTTTTGTGGAATTAGCATGCCACCCTGATACAAATTCTAGTTCTACAATCTTGTCACTGAGCTGTTGCTCAAGTTCCTACATTGACATATTGGCTTCTGTCAGCTCCTCTTGTGCTCACATATCTCCAATTCCTTCTTGCTGTTCTCTGAGTTGGTATGCTCCTCTATCTCTCTCCAACTTGACCTGTTGGATATGCTAGCTATGCACTATCACCCTTCTCTCTAGAGCTTCCATTTCTTCATACAGATAAACAAAATCCATGATGTTTTCTTCCTCCTCTAATGCAGACTTCAGTGCTACAGTCATCTCATGTTTAGCTTCCTGGATGAAAATTTTGAGCCATTCTTTTGAATGCTCATCTCCTTCTGCTGGGGTAGACATAAGTGCCTGCTCCATTTCTTCCACTTTGAATGTTTTTGATGGATGTACTTCCTCTTCTACTGCAATTTTATCATGTGCAATGGCCTCTATTTGGCTATTTGGTAGGAGTGTCTTGATCCCTCCAATAATCAGAATGCTCCTCTAATCCTCCTCTTTGATGGTGAAAATATTTAACTTCTCATCATATTCATTCACATGGTCTGCAAACCCACATGAATCTTCACCTATAATCACTCCTTGCTGACCTGAAACCACTTCTAAGCTCCTGAGAATTTATGATAGTCTCATTTCTTTGTCCCTTCCCACCTGGAAATTTGGAACTTCTCTTCTTCCCACGTTGCAGTCTATGAGATTAACTGATCCCATCTCATTTCCCACCCAACAATCTGAAATTTCAGCACTTATCCTTTTGCAGTATATGATATCTTCCACTGATATCTTCCTATTTCCCACTTGGCAACTTGAAATTCCATTTCTACCCACCTGGAAATTTATGGGATCTTCATCTGATCTCACCTCCTCCTCATCACTGAGGTGTCTCCCAATTTATGGTTCATAGATGTGAACATGTTCCTCCTCTCTATCACTGAGGTTTTCTAATTCCCTCAGCCACTTTCTAAACTCTTGTTTTTTCTTTCTAGCCAACAACTTTTGAACATGCCATTTTTCCCTCCTATTCACAGGACATTCATACCTCCAGTGTACCTTTGCCTCTTGTTGCATCTTCGTTGCTACCCGTTCCATCCTTTCTCTTATCCGATTGAGCTCTAGAGCCATCTATGGATTGCATTTATTCTTGCGGCCTTCTCTTTGACCACGCTCGTGGCCTTCAGTAGCCATTTTCACCTCCTACCTGCCCTCCTGGTAGGCCTATGGATCACTCTACATCTAAGAGCATCTCCATCTTGTTTTACATATCACCTGGTTGTTTAAAGTTTTTCTACTATGCACGTGCAACAACCTTCTCATAGAGCATGAGTACCTTGCTTCCTTCACTTGTTGTCTACAAGAAAAATTTAACTTCTGATGCCACTTGGTGTTATTGGATTATCTCCTTTTACTGTCTCCCTCTTGTCTATTGTCTGCAAACAAAATTCGACCTTCTGCTCTTTCTCTTTCGCCTAAAATCTACAAACAAAAATCAACTCTGATACCACCTGGTATCAGAGTATCTCCTGTCACCGTCTCTCCCTTTTCACGCTATCTACAAGCAAAATTATGGCTCTGATACCACCTGATGCAGTCCCCATATCCTCCTGGGGTTTTGCGACCTCCCAGTGTAGGATCTTTCTAATTTCATATTCAAATTGACTCTTAGGGCTCTTGATTGAACACAAATCAATTATACGTAGGCCCCTTTTCCTTCTGTATGCAGGTTCTGTCAGACCCGTGAGCTATTCCTATGCACTTCCAAAACACAAAGTTTTAGGCACTAGCTCCTTCTATGGTTATCCCCTTATTCATATGGACCTGAGCCATGTAATTGCACAAACATGTGATTGCAGGCATGAGCAAGAGTGGTTTTAGACCAACCCAGTTGTTTCCCCACAATTCACCTCCAGTTGCCATGTATCCCTTTGTTAAAACCATGGTTGAAATTGTGGCCCGCTCAAGGAGAATCAATTTTCGAGCATGTCCTGGCCCCACAATCCTTCCCGTCCGTTGATATCTCACTTTCACTATGATCTGTGATCAACGGATGCAATCTAATCTCCTTTTCCTGTCTTATTTCGTCCTTCCATGAGAGATCCTAAATCTCCACGATTTGTCGACATGTATCTCCCTTCCAAATCAATGACTGTGGTTGATTCCAGATTTCCAGTCTTTGGGAGTTTTGATTCGCAAACTTTCACTTCCTCTTTATGTAAATCTTTTGGAGTGGAAGATATGTTGCCACCTTTCTCCCTGAATCTACAGCCAGGATCCCCTCCGTGAATCTATCCTTTGAGAATATCAATTCTCAAACTTTTGCTTTTCCTTGTGTGATAATATTCTAGAGTAGAAGATCTAGCGATAGTTGTCCTGCTTAATCTACGGCTAGGATTTCCTCTTTGAATTTGTCCTTCGGGAATATCAATTCTCAAACCCTCTCCACTGCTGACTAGTTATCTTCCAGAGTGGAAAATCTACTAACACGTATCCTCCCCAATAAATGGTTGTGCTCTCGCTTCGATACTTTGGTCTCCTCAACCAAATCAATGATCTTTCGACCTCCTCCTTGATAAATGATTGAGATCTCCTTTGGGACTTCGGTGCTTTCACCCTCTGCTTTCCTTCATAGTGAATTCCAAATTTGGCATCATGCATCTGCTTCCATATCAACAACTGTCATCTGCTTTGGGACTTCATCCTTCGGCGATATCAAATCTCAACCACCACAAATATCTGGAGTGAATCCTTCCAGAGTGTTAGATCCTCTGACACCTGTCCTCGCTGATCTAAGGAATATCTAATGGAGAAAATCTTTGTCCTACATGTATCCCCTTGCAGATCAATGATCCACATATTTTCCTTTGGGATATATGGCCCTGGATGGTTCGGACTTCGACCCTTTAGGATATTACGAAACACAACTTCCCAGAAATCCCGGAGTAGAATCCTCCGAAGTTCATGATCTGGTGACACCTGTCTGACCCAGATCAACGACTCCCTACTACTTCGGCTATTTGGGATTCATCGATCTCAAAATTTTGTCCTTCAAATTCTGCCAAAGTGTTTCTACCCAGAGTTTATGATCTTTCGCCACATGCCCTTTTGGATATGACGGTCTAGATTCTCTTTGACCCTTAGGAACTTTGGCTCTCAGGATCTTTGGTGCTTTGTCTTTTCAACTCTTTGGGATTCAAATATTCAAAATTCAGGAGTTTCAAACTCCTATACACTCATTTCTCCCGGAGTGCATCTATCCGAAATCTCATATCTGCTGACAACTGTCTCCTCGTAGATCGATGACCCTCGGCTCTTCGGCTATTTGGGGTTCGGATGTTTCAAACTTCTATGCGCTCGTTCCTCCTGGAGAGTCTTCACTCAAATTTCATGGGTTTCTACCATGCGTCCTCCCAGATGATGGATGGTCCCAAATGACTTCAGGACTTTAACAAGTTTACCCTCTTGTGTGTACACAGTGTTAAGATTCATGCACCTCCATCTGGATCCAATGATTGTTGATCCTCTGTGCTTAGACCCAATGAATGGGATCTATTCTTCTCCTCTGCGCTTCCTCTGTTCACTGGACACTGATCTAATGGTCCAACTACTCTCCACAACTGATCTGACGGCTATTATCGTTCCTCCTCCTGATCTTTTGACTTCTTCCGACTTGGAAGAGTTTGTCAGTGTTCAAAGGTTTTGGTATTTGAACTTTTTTTTGCAAACCCAACTATTTGGATCTCGCTAGCGCTTCTGAAAGCGTTATCACTTCTAAGATTTAGGACTTTGAATAAGCCTGTCACCCACGCACTCCTTACATTATCCATTCTCAGCTTGATCTCCTCGAAGATTTCGATCTCCCATGCACTCCTTGTGTTTCTGGGATTTCGTCAAACTCAGATCTGAAGGATTTCTTGAAAATAAATTCTTTTCACCTTCTGGCGTTCTCCTTGCTCGATTCACACCTTGCAAAGCTTCTCCTTTAGAGTGTTGTTGACGGGTAAAATTGTCCGTCCGTCAATTGAGAGAGTGGAACCGGTCCGGGGTTGTCTAAATAACCCAAGCCGTTTGGAATGAACCACCCTGACGGGTTTAACGACTCCGTTGGCCACTCTAAAGTCTTAAGAAAACCAAAAAGAAAACTAATCTAAATTGAAACTAACTAAAACTAATAAAACAAACTAATATACCAATCTAATTAAAACAAACTACTAAATAAACTAAAACTAAATACAAATTACACTAACTTTTCTACTAATTACTATTACACTAACTCTATTAATTAAATATTTAATTACTGATGATATTACAACTTATTCACAAATATACAATATTCACAACTGGCATATTTAAATAAAACCTGTAAAACTCATGTGCTTTCTGCCCTAAGATAGCCAGATATGTTTTTTTTATTTTTATATTTTATGAAAAAGAAATAAAACTTACTGAAATTAAACGATCTAATATATTTACTGAAATTAAACAATCTAATATATTAATTCTATAAATCTAACTAAACTAATATCTGAACTAAACTACTAATAAAAACAGTAAACACACAAGTGACTAACTGACCTGGAGGCGCTCCTAATTTGTCCTGTGTACGATGACTTCGAAGCTGATCGGAGGCAGTAAACTCGCACCGGTTAGTCCATAAGCTTCTCGTAAACGATAGGCTGCGCTGCTCTTTGAGTGGTTTACAGGACAAACAAGACATAAAAAATCATAACAACTATATGAATATAAATCTCTACAATAAGGGAAACCTGTTATGCAAAAACTTATATTTGATAATTCAACTTATGAATAAGATAAACCTGTCATTCACAAACTGAATTAGACAATTGTTATGTCTTTTATACACTTGGAAGAAACTAGATATGGATTACAATGATTAAAATTATATCATTTGCACATGATTAAGATAGCTAAAGTAGTCATTAACCATATACAAATTGATATACACAACGTGAAACAAAATATTGATATAATGAGAAGCTAAAGCTGTGACAAAACACCAAATTCTGCTTCAGTCTGTATTAAAACTCCATATCCTTGTTCTCCCACGAATGAGGATGATATTATTACAAAAATGATAGGTATTTATAAGTCTCTCCACAGGGTAAAACCTCCCTGTGGATAATATCAAACTGTTTTACATAATCTGGGAAGATATTCCCAAAATCAACTAAACTAGGAAACTAAAATGCAAGTGAAATATTTCAAATATCCCCTAACTTCTCATCAAATCCATTGCAATTTCGAATTCATTTGCAATAGCCCAAAAATATCAAGTTAGAAACATATTTCAGTAACAAAACAATACAAATCTAATCTTACAGACTTAGCTACAGAATCATCTGATTCTGTAGCTAGTCTAAAATAGCATACAGGACCAGATAGAAATCAAATGAAATCTCTTTAAAATAATCCAATCCAATTTTCTTTTAATAAACATTAAAAATGAATCACTAATGGTTCAAATGAGTTTATCATTTAAATTAAACATAATCAAAAGTGATTCAATCGAAACAGGATAAGAATGCTCTGATTTTCTTTTACCATAAAATAGGGTCAAACCGTAACCATATTGTTTCATATCGAATGAAATTACTAGTGAATCATATCGTATGAGATACGATCTAATCCAACACAATCATAATCCAATTACTATGGCTATAAAAATGTAGCATAAGATTCATGTCGTTTCAATCAAATACAAAGATGGAAAGACTGTTACGATTATGGTCAAATAAAACATTCATAACAACATCAAATTTCACCATAGATTTTGATCGTTGAGCGTTACACAGTCAATAGACAAGATCAAATAGTGATCACAACCATCAACATAAGTGATAATCATAAACCGGGAAACAATCGACACAAATCGTGACTGAGTTAAATATAGAAACAACTCGTGATCCTGGATATAATCACTTTCGCTCTTCAAATCAAATTTAAACATTATATTCAATATGAATTAGATTGATCATATGGTGGAGAAAACCAACGCAAGTCAACTGGTTGGGTACAACTGTTACGATTCATATCGATTCACGATTTGAGTGGATATAAAATAGAATCATATTAAACATAATCCAAACTGTATCCGAGCTGGTTGAAAGTCATATGTAAATAAAACCGAAACAGTTGACCATTATTACCAATCATATCATATACATTATAACCAATTCGAATCGAAACTTGATTGTGTTCAAAACGAGAAACAACTTTTGTTTACAATAGATATCAATGACTTCAATTGACAGCAGAGCAATCAATTTTAAGCTAAATTAAACCAATCCAATCCATAACACGATCAATTGAATCGAAGAAAATCCAATTGAAGCTAAACTGGGAAACGAGATTCGATCAACCAAAACAAAACTATGTACATAATGCATATAATGTGATAGAACACATCCAAGCTGTAATTAGAGCTATTCAAAGAATTCAAACTCGTTATATAAACAAGTTAGAACATACCAGTGAGGCTGCTCAAACTATGCCAACTTTGAATTCACGACCGCTGTAGCTGACTCCACATTCTTAAACAAAATAGAACCTGTTGTCCTTTGTTTCTTATCAGTGGTTTGAAGCTCAGCCTTTTGACTGGTAAGACATGCAACTTGATCCTCTAAAGAATGAATTCTGGACTGTAACATTGGCACATCAAGATAATACCTTTCCAACCACGAACCCCACTGATCACAGGGTGGCACTGTAGGTTCAGGAGAGGGTTTGGATGAAGGACCGGGGTTTGGACGAGGCAGATTAATGCCAGGGTAGTTAGGGTTGTTTTGCAAGCAAGGTGGTAGGTTCGACATGAAATCAAATGAGGGTTCGACACACAGACCTTCAAAATAGGGATATTCACTTGCCAAAAAATGTTCAACCTCTGAATCAGAGTCCTCGCTCAACACGATAGGGTCAGGATTGACAGGGGTTTTCGGCTTATTCTTCGCCATGCGAGAGATTAAATGGGAATTATTTTTTCCTTTGGAATTCGCAGCAGGTTTGGCTTTAGGTTTCTTGCCCACAGGCTTAATAGTCTCGACATCCTTAGTCACAGAGTTGGGTAGGTCGATAGGTGAGTCGGGTAAGGGTTTAGGTAATAGGATGTTGTAGGGTACCGGGGGCACAGTCTTACCCTCGCTCACCATAGGTTTTTCAACTTGTGGAGGTTTTGAATCTTCAAAGTTATTTCGAGCAATGAAATCGGTCCAACAATCTCCATGTAACCCCAAATGATAGACAACAATAATTTTAACCAGCCCGTAGTGAAAAAGGATGCTATTAGCCTGGTTCCTTTTGTATCTCTTAGACATTTTAAATAGGATTCTATGAAAGTAATAAGGCATATTAAGCTCATAGCCCATGAAAACCATAAGCAAACGAAGGTGGTGTAAGAAAAAAAAACCATACCGACCCTCGTAGGTGATAAACTGTTTGATTACCATCAGCAAATCATGCCAACGTTGCTTGAGCATATTCGCGGACAAACCTTTGTCACAGGAGCTAACCTTACGCGACTGGAAGAGTAGTTTCCAAGGGACCTCTTCCACTTTGCAATTCTTAGACCATCGTTTTCCAATAGCAGGCAGACCCATAGCTAAACTGAGAAATTGCTCGTCAATTTCCAATTGGACATCCCCGACCTTGGCTTGACAACCATCAAAGGTTAATGCGAATTGCCGAGCCACGCGGGGATTAAAACCATCAAACTTTTGTATGAACGAGAGCCATCCAAATTCCTCAAGGTCATTGTGAGCACTGTAGAACATCAACAGAGCCTGGCTACCATTAGGTTCATCCCTTACGACTGGAGCCATGGTGCGAGAGCATGGTAAGGGTTTGGGTTGAAAACAACAACACACAGGAGCGAAGTCGCTTGGGTTAACAGCTATGAACGATGAAAGGGGAAGCATTAATGTGTGTGTGCGAGGGTGGTGGGATTATTCACTGCCATGCAGAGCAGTAATGACAAATTACAACCTCCATTCAATCAATCAAAGCATAGTTCAAACCATATTAATCGGCCAACCCGAAAATCAAACGTTGGATGATATACCAATGCGCCAATGTATTATTTCGAACCATGAATGTTCAAAACCCAAATGTTAAATATGTGCCATTGTATAAGTGTGTAATCAAACGTTTATAAAACATTGTGACAATCGATTTCATAACAGTTGACAAGCCAAGAGGTTATAATAATAAAGATCACATCATATAAAAACAAAATAAACAATGAGCCCTATGCAATCTGATGACCAGGCAAGTCCAAAACAATATAAATCTATATGCTCAGTGCC
This sequence comes from Picea engelmannii, assembly GCA_009831015.1. Taxonomy (NCBI): domain Eukaryota; kingdom Viridiplantae; phylum Streptophyta; class Pinopsida; order Pinales; family Pinaceae; genus Picea; species Picea engelmannii. The sequence continues at coordinate 1,458,383 of ML777388.1, read as the reverse complement.
TTTTAAGTTATGCAACCACAAATGTCCAAATAGGCATAGTTTGAAAATTCATTTAGCCACACAATAATAAACCAAAGGTAAGTGCCATTCGAAATATCAATGAGAAAATCATGACAGTTCAAATAATGATGGAGGAGTTTTCACTCTTACAATCGTGAACACTAAATCAAGATTAATTTGCAAGTGTCGCAAGAAATGAAAATATCGTCTATTTGCAAAATGCGACAACAATTTGAAGTTCAGGAGACATAGGTGTAGGTAGCTTATAGGGCAATGGAAAAAATTGAATTGGCTGCCAACAAGTGTTCAATAACTCTGTCTCTTTATGAGCTCAACATAGAGTTATTTATGTGCACTCCTTGCACTTCTGCTGGTGAATGTTCAATAGTATCTCTTCTGAGAATTTATGAGGTTAACTCACCTCTGTCAATGCACTCCTTGTGGACTATGTGCACTCCTTACACTCGTAACACAACTCAGAAAGACAATTGAAACTTATTCGTTACTTCACCAATTTATGCATTCAAGCCATGAATGGCATATAAAAACGTAATAATGAACGCAAATACATAAACACACTATATGTAGGAAAAAATTCTTTTCTATTATCTCTGTGTGTCTATACAGATGTTTACAAAAATTGGACTGCAAAAGAGTCTCGAGTTTCTCAAGTTCTCCTAATCTAAATCTATTCTGAGTTCTGCTCCTAAGGCCTCTTTGAATCCTCCTAATTCTCCTTATGAAATCCGATACAATATCTCCTTACAAAAGAGGGGCTCTACGAGCTTGTCCTCTCTCACCTAATCTCATCTATTACATTGAAGTTTTCATAAGGGGCCATCCAGTCTGAATTGAACCTAGAGCCATCAACCTGTTAGCCATTAAAGTTGACCTTATATTATGCCTATACAAAGACATGGGTTGGTCTTCAATCAAGCTTACAGAATGAATCTGTATGGGATTATATTTCAAATTTAAAAATGGGAGGATTAATTCCTCTCCCTCGCTAAAATGCGTGCTCATGTGCTAGAATAATGGCGCGATGATGATGTGGAGTGATGCTCTTGAATCATACTCCATTGCTGAGAAAATCACAAGTTCCTACTCATGAGATCCTCTTCTCCTCTATTGAAATCCTCATGGATCCCAAAACTTTGCTTGGAGTTCTCCTCTTGTTTAACTCCATCTATCTTGTTGTTGTTGCTGCTGCTACGGCTTCTGCACCTTCTTCTTCTTTTTCCCTGCTACTACGACATGTTCTCCTCTGTTCAACTTTCCTTTTCTGATTGCTTCTTGCACTGACCTCAACATCAAATTCCTTATCTCTTCTATCACCCTGTCTAACTGGTCAAGTGGATGGTTCTTATTATACAGTCTTCTCGGCTACAAGTGTTCCTTATTAGTGGGTAGATCATATTGATCCCCCATATCATTTTATTTTCCTTCTGTGGAATTAGCTTGCCACCATGCTACAGATTCAAGTTCTACAGTCGTATCATTGAGCTGCTGCTCAACTTCCTCCTTTGACATATTGGCTTTTGTCATCTCTTCTTGTGACAACATATCTCCAACTCCTTCCGACTGTTCTTTGAGCTGGTATGCTCCTCTATCTATCTCCAACTTGACCTATTGGATTTGATGCCTATGCACTATCACCCTTCTCTCGAGGGATTCCATTTCTTCATACCGATCAACAAAATCCTTTCTATCTGATTCCTCCTCTACTATAGGCTTCGGTGCTACATTCATCTCCTGTTTAGCTTCCTGGATGAAAATTTTGAGCCATTATTTTGAATTCTCATCTCCTTCTTCCGGGGTAGACATCAATGTCTTCTCCATTTCTTTCACTTTGACAATTTCTGTTGGCCGTCCTTCCTCTTCTTCTACAGTTTCATCATGTGCACTGGCCTCTACTTGGTTGTTTGGTAGGAATGTCTTGATCCCTCCAATAATCAGAATGCTCCTCTGATCCTCCTCTTTGATGGTGAAAGTATTTAAATTCTCATCATCTTCATTCACATGGTCTACAAACCCACATGAATCTTCACCTATCATCACTCCTTGCTGACCTAAAACCACTTCTAAGCTCTTGAGACTTTTTGACAATATCATTTCTTTCTCCCTGGCCACGTCAAAATTTGGGACTTCTCTTCTACCCACATGGTAGTCTATGAGATCAATCGATCTCATCTCATTTCCCACCTGGCAATATGAAATTTCAACACTTATCCTTTGACAATATATGAGACCTTCCACTGATCTCTTCCTATTGCCCATCTAGCAATTTATGAGATCTTCATCTGATCTCACTTCCTCCTCATCACTGAGGTGTCTTCAAATTTCTAGTTCACAGATGTGAGTCTATTCCTCCTCTGTGTCACTGAGGTTTTCTTATTCCCTTGGCTACCTTCTCAACTCTTGTTTCTTCTTTCTGGCCAACAAATTTTGAACAAGCCATTTTTCCCTCCTGTTCATAGGACATTTGTACCTCAAGTGTACCTTTGCCTCCTGCTGCATCTTCAATGCTAGTTGTTCCATCCTTGCTCTTATCTGATTGATCTCTAGAGCCATCTCTGGATTGCATTTCTTCTTGTGGCCTTCTCTTCAACCACACTCATGGAATTCAGTAGCCATTTTCACCTCTTACCTACCCTCCTACAAAGCCTATGGATCACTTTACATCTGAGAGCATGTCCATCTTCTTTTACAGCTCACCTGACTGTTTAATTTTTTCCTATTGCACACGTGAAACAACCTTCTCACAGAGCATCAAATACCCTTCTTCCTTCACTTGTTGACTACAAGAAAACTTTAACTTTTGATACCAATTGATTTTATTGGATTATCTCCTTTTACTGTCACCCTCTTGTCTGCTGTTTGCAAAAAAAAATCATCCTTCTCCTCTTTCTCTTTCAGCTGAAATCTACAGATGAAAATTAGCTCTGATACCACCTGGTATTAGAGTATCTCTTGTTACCATATCTCCCTTTGCCTACTATCTGCAAGAAAAATTATGGCTCTAATACCACCTGATGCAGCCCCTATACCCTCCTGGGGTTTTGCGACCTCCTGGTCTAGGATATTTCTAATTTCATAGTCGAATTGACTCTTAGGGCTCTGGATTGAACCCAAATCAATTATACACAGGCCCCTTTTCCTTCTGTGTGTAGGTTCTATCAGACCCACGAACTATTCCTGTGCGCTTCCAAAACACTAAGGTTCATGCGCTAGCTCCTTCTATGATTAGACCATTCTTCATATGGCCTCAAGCTGTGTCCTTGCAAAAATGCACAATTGCGGGCACGGGAAAGAGTGGTTTTAGACCAACCCATTTTTCTCCCCACAATTCACCTCCAGTTTCCATGTATCCCTTTGTTAAAACCATTGTTGAAATTGTGGCCCACTCAAGGAGAATCAACTTTCAAGCATGTCTTGGCCCCATAATCCTTCCCGTCCATCGATCTCTCACTTTCACAATGATCCATCATCAACGACTGCAATCTAATCTCCTTTTCCTACCTTCTTTCATACTTCCACGCACTATCCCAGATCTTCACAATCTATCAACATGTAGCTCCCTTCCAAATCAATGATTGTGGATGATTCTGGATTTCCGGCCTTTGGAAGTTTTGACTCTCAAACTTTCACTTCCTCTATATGGAAATCTTTCAGAATGGAAGATATGATGCCACCTATCTCCCTGAATCTCCGCCTAGGATCCCTTCCACGAATATGTCCTTCAGGAATCTCAATTCTCAAACTCCTGCTTTACCCTGTGTGATAATCTTCTAGAGTAGAAGATCTATCGACACTTGTCCCGCTTAATCTATGACTAGGATTTCCTCTATGAATCTAGCCTTTGGGAATTTGAATTCTCAAAACCTCACCACTTCTAACTATTTATCTTCTGAAGTGGAATATCTGTTGAGGCGTATCCTCCCCAATCAATGGTTGTGCTCCTTCTTCAGGACTTTGGTCTCCTAAACCAAATCAATGGTATTTCGACCCCCTCCTTGATCAACGATTGATATCTCCTTTGGGAGTTTGGTGCTTTCACCCTCTTATTTCCTCCAGTGTGCTCCATACCTGGAATTCTAGATCTGGCACCATGCGTCTGCTTCCATATCAATGACTGTCATCCGCTTCGGGACTTCTTCCTTTGGTGATCTCAAATCTCAACCACCACAAATCTATGGAGTGAATCCTTATGGAGTGTCAGATCTGCTGACACCTATCCTCCCTGCTCCAACGACTATCCAATGGAGAAAATCTCTGACCTCCACATATCCCCTTGCAGATCAACGATCCACATCTTTTCCTTTGTGATCTATGACCTTGGATGCTTTGGACTTCGATGCTTCAAGATATTCCAAAACACAACTTCCCAGAAACCCCAGAGTATGATCCTTCGAAGTTCACGATCTAGTGACATCTGTCCAACCCAGATCAACGACTCCCTACTACTTTGGCTGTTCAGGCTTCACCAATCTAAAACTTTCATCCTTCGCATTCTCCCAGAGTGTTTCTACCCAGAGTTCATGATCTTTCTCCATTTTCCCTTATGGATCTGATGATCCAGACTCTCTTCATCCCTTTGACACTTCATCTCTCTAGCTCTTTGGTGCTTCGAATTTTCGGTTCTTCGGGCTTCGGCTCTTCAGACTTTGGGAGTTTCAAACTCCTATACACTCATTTCTCCTAGAGTTATTCTATTCAAAATATCAAATTTGTTGACAATTGTCTCCTCGTAGATTGACGACCCTCGACTCTTCGGTTATTCAGGGTTCATATGTTTAAAAATTCTATGATCTCCTTCCTCCTAGAGAGTCTTCACTCGAATTTAATGGGTGTCCACCATGTGTCTTCCCAGATGATGGACGGTCCCAAATGACTTTGGGACTTTAACAAGTCTAACCTCTTATGTGTACACAATATTAAGGGTTGTGAAAGTCCATCTGGATGCAATGATTGTTGATCCTTTGCGCTCAGACCCAACGAATGGGATCTATTCTTCTCCTCTTTGCTTCCTCTATTCACTAGACACTGATCTAATGGTCCGAATTCTCTCCACAACTTATTTGATGGTTGTTTTTTCTCCTCCTCCTGAGATTTTGACTTATTCCAACTTGGAATATTTTGTCAGTGTTCAAAGGTTTCATCCTTTGAACTTTTTTCTATGAACCCGACTATTTGGATCTCGCTTGCTCTTCTGAAAGTGTTATCTCTTCTGAGATTTAGGACTTATAATAATCCCATCTCCCATGAACTCCTTGTGTTATGCCTTTTGAGCTTGATCTCCTTGAATATTTCTATCTCCCACACACTCCTTGTGTTTCAAGAATTTCTTCAAACTTAGATCCAAAGGATTTCTTGAAAAAAAAATCTTCTCGCCCTCCTGGCGTTCTCCTTGCTCGATGCACACATTGCAGAGATTCTCCTTATAGAGTGTTCAATAACTCTGTCTCTTTACAAACTTAACACATAGTTATTTCTGTGCACTCCTGCACTTGTGCTCGTGAAGGTGGAAGAATATCTCTTCTGAGCATTTCTGAGGTTAACTCAACTCTGTCAATGCACTCCTTCCAGACTATGTGAACTCCTTGCACTCGTAACTCAAATGAGGGAAACAATTGAAACTTATTCATTACTTCAATAGTTTATGCATTCAAACCATGAATGGCATATAAAAACATAATAATGAACACAAATACATAAACACACTATATGCAGTAAAAACTACTTTTCTATTATCTCTGTGTGTCTATACAGATGTTTACAAAAATTGGATTGCAACAGAGTCCCAATTTTCTCAAGTTCTCCTAATGTAACTCTATCCCGAGTTCTTCTTCTAGGACTTCTCTGAATCCTCCTAAGTCTTCTTATGAAATTTGATACAAGATCTCCTTACAAAAGAGGAGCTCTATGAGCTTGTCCTCTCTTACCTAACCTCATTTATTACATTGAAGTTTTCATAAATGGCCATCTAGTCTGAATTGAACCTAGAGCCATCAACCTGTCATCCATTAAAGGTGACCTTATCTTCTGACTGTACAAAGACATGGATTGGTCTTCACTCAATATTACAGAATGAATCTGTATGGGATATATTTCAAATTTAAAAATGGGAGGATTAATGCCTCTCCCTCTCTGAAATGTGCGCTAATGTGCTGGAATGATGGCACATTATTGAGGTGGAGTGATGCTCCTGCATCATCCCCCACTGCCGGGAAAATCATGAGTTCTAGCTCATGAGATCCTCTTCTCCTGTGTTGAAATCCTACAGGATCCCAAATGTTTCCTTGGATTTCTCCTCTTGCTTCTCTCCAACTATGTTTTTGTTGTTGTTGTTGTTGTTGCGGCTTCTGCATATTCTTCTTCTTTTTCCCTGCTGCTACGACAGGTTCTCCTATGATCAAATTTCCTTTGCTGACTACTTCTTTCACTGACCTCAACATTAATCTCCTTATCTCTTCTATCACCTTGTACAAATTCTCTAATGGATGACTCTTCTTATGCAGTCTTCTCGGCTACAAGTCTTCCTTATCAATGGGTAGATCATCTTGATCCCCATATCATTTTCTTTTCCTTTTGTGTAATTGGCTTGCCACCCTGCTACAGATTCTAGTTCTACACTCTTATCATTGAGCTGCTGCTCAACTTCCTCCTCTAACATATTGGCTTCTGTCAGATCCTCTTGTGTTGGCATATCTCCAACTCCTTCCAGCTATTCTCTGAGCTAGTATTCTCCTCTATCTGTCTCCAACTTGACCTGTTGGATGTGTTGGATGTGCAATATCACTCTTATCTCTAGGGCTTCCAATTATTCATACAAATCAAAAAAATCCATGCTATCTGCTTACTCCTCTACTACAGGATTTGGTTCTACATTCATCTCCTGTTTATCTTCCTGGATGAAAAGTTTTAGCCATTCTTTTGAATGCTCATCTCCTTCTTCTGGGGTAGACATTAGTGTCTGCTCCATTTCTTCCTCTTAGACAATTTTTGTTGCATGTCCTTCCTCTTCTGTTTCACTTTCATCATGTGCATTGGCCTCTACTTGGTTGTTTGGTAGGAATGTCTTGATCCCTCCAATAATCATAATGCTCCTATAATCCTCCTCTTTGATGGTGAAAGTATTTAACTTCTCATCATCTTCATTCACATGGTCTGCAAACCCACATGAATCTTCACCTATCAACACTCCTTGATGACTTGAAACCACTTCTAAGCTCTTGATACTTTCCGACAGTTTCATTTCTTTCTCCCTACCCACCTAGAAATTTGGGACTTCTCTTCTACCCACGAGGCAATCTACGAGATCAACTGATCCCATCTCATTGCCCACCGAGCAATCTGAAATTTCAACACTTCTCCTTTGGCAGTATATGAGACCTTCCACTGATCTCTTCCTATTGCCCACCTGGCAGCTTGAAAGTACATTTCTACTAACCTGGAAATTTATGAGATCTTCATCTGATCTCACCTCCTCATCATCACTGAGGTGTCTCCCAATTTATGGTTCACAGATGTGAATCTGTTCCTCCTCTATGTCACTGAGGTTTTCTAATTCCATCAACCACCTTATCAACTCTTGTTTCTACTTTTTGGCCAAGAAATTTTGAATAGGCCATTTTACCCTCATATTCACAGAACATTCGTACCTCCAGTGTACCTTTGCCTCTTGCTGCATCTTCAATGCTAGTTGTTCCATCCTTTATCTTATTTGATTGAGCTCTAGAGCCATCTCTGGATTGCATTTCTTCTTGCAACCTTTTCTTCGACAACGTTCATGGCTTTCAATAGCCATTTTCACCTCCTACCTTCCCTCCTGGCAAGCCTATGGATCACTACATCCAAGAACATATCCATCTTCTTTCATAGCTCACCCGACTGTTTAAATTTTTTCTACTGTGCACGTGCAACAACATTCTCACAGAGAATCAATACCCTGCTTCCTTCACCTTTTGTCTACAAGAAAAATTAATTTTTGTTACCACTTGATTTTATCATATTATCTCCTTTTAATGTCTCCCTCTTGTCTGTTGTCTGCAAACAAAATTCGACCTTCTCCTCTTTCTCTTTCGCCTGATATCTACAGACGAAAATCATCTCTGATACCACCTGGTATCAAAGTATCTCCTGTCACCGTCTCTCCCTTTTCCTGCTGTCTGCAAGAAAAATTATGGATCTGATACCACTTGATGCAACCCATGTACCCTCCTGGGGTTCTATGACCTCCTAGTCTAGGATATTTCTAATTTCATAGTCGAATTGACTCTTAGGGATCTTGATTGAACCCAAATCAATTATACATAGGCCCATTTTCCTTCTATGTGTAGGTTTTGTCAGACCCGCAAGTTATTCCTGCGTGCTTACAAAATACTAAGGTTTAGGCGCTAGATCCTTCTGTGATTATCCCTCTTCATATGGCCTCGAGTTGTGTCCTTGCAAAAATGCACGATTTTGGGCATGACCAAGGGTGGTTTTAGACCAACCCATTTTTTCCCCCACAATTTAGCTTCAGTTGCCATGTATCCCTTTGTATTACCATGGTTGAAATTGCGGCCCGCTCAAGGAGAATCAAAGTCTGAGCATGTCCTGGCCCCATAATCCTTCCCATCCATCGATATATCTCTTTTGTGATGATCCATGATCAGTAGATGTGATATAATATCATTTTCCTTGCTTCTTTCCTCCTTCCACACGTGATCCCAGATCTCCACGATCTGTTGACATGTAGATCCCTTCCAAATCAACGACTGTGGTTGATTCCAGATTTCCATCCTTCGGGAGCTTTGAGTCTCAAACTTTCCCTTCCTTCATATGGAAATCTTCCAGAGTGGAATATATGCTACCACCTGTTTGCCTAAATCTACAACCAGGATCCCCTCCACGAATCCGTCCTTCGGGAATCTCATTTCTCAAACTCCTTCTTTTCCCTGTGTGATAATCTTCCAGAGTAGAATATCTATCACCACTTGTCCCTCTTAATCTACGACTAGGATTTCCTCTGTGAGTCTAGCCTTCACGAATCTCAATTGTCAAACCCTCTCCACTGCTGACTGGTTATCTTCTGGAGTGGAAGATATGCTGACATGTATCCTCCCTAATCAATGATTATGCTCTTGTTTCAGGACTTTGGTCTCCTCAACCAAATAAAATGTATTTCGACCTCCTCCTCAATCAATGATTGAGATCTCCTCGGGGACTTCAGTGATTTCACCCTCTACTTTCCTCCGGAGTGCTCTGTACCCAGTATTCTAGATCTGGCACCACATGTTCACTTCTAGTTCAATGGTTGTCATCCTCTTCCGAACTTTGACCTTCAGTGATCTCAAATCTCAACCACAAAAAATCTCCAGAGTGAATACTTCCAGAGTGTTAGATCGTCTGACACCTGTCCTCCCTTATCTAATGACTATCCAATGGAGAAAATATATGTCGTCCACATATCTCCTCATATATCAATGATCCACATCTTTTCCTTTGGGATATACGACCTTGGATGCTTCAGAATTTGATGTTTCAGGATATTCTGGAACACAACTTCCCAGAAACCCCGGAGTATGATCCTCCGAAGTTCATGATCTGGTGACACCTGTCTAACCTAGATCAATGACTCCCTGCTAATTCCACTATTCAGGATTCAATGATCTAAAACTTTTGTCCTTCGCATTCTCCTAGATTTTTTCTACTTAGATTTCATGATCTTTCGCCACGTGCCCTGCTAGATCTGACGGTCCCGATTCTCTTTGGCCCTTCGGTTCTTTGGCTCTCTGACTCTTCGACGCTTCTTCTTTTCATATCTTCAGAGTTCGAGAGTTTCAAACTGCTATACACTCATTTCTCCCAGAGTGCATCTATTCAAAATCTTAGATCTACTGGAAACTGTCTCCTCGCAGATCAACGACCCTCGACTCTTTGACTATTTGGGGTTCAGATGTTTTAGACTTCTATGTGCTCGTTCCTCCCGGAGAGTCTTCACTCAAATTTGATGGGTTTCCTCCACGCATCCTCCTAGATGATGGACGGTCCCAAATGACTTCGGAACTTTAACAAGTCTACCCTATTGTGCGTACACAACGTTAAGGCTCATGCACCTCCATTTGCATCTAATGATTGTTGATCCTCTACGCTCAGAACCAATGAATGGGATCTGTTCTTCTCCTCTACGCTTCCTCTATTCACTAGACACTGATCTAATGGTACAAATTCTCTCCACAACCAATATGACAGATGTTTTCGTTCCTCCTCCTTAGCTTTTGAATTCTTCTGACTTCGAAGAGTTTGTCAGTGTTCAAAGGTTTCAACCTTAGAAGTTTTTTTTGCGAACCCGACTATTTGGATCTTGCTTGTGTTTATGAAAGAGTTATCTCTTATGAGATTTAGGACTTAGAATAAGCCATTCACCCATGCACTCCTTGCATTCTCCCTTTTGAGCTTAATCTCCTTGAATATTTCGATATCCCACACGCTCCTTATGTTTATGAGATTTTTTCAAACTCATATCCGAAGGATTTCTTGAAAAAAAATTCTTCTTTCCCTCCTGGCGTTCTCCTTGCTCGATGCACACCTTGTAGATATTCTCCTTACAAAGTGTTCAATAACTCTGCCTCTTTACGAACTCAACAAAAATTTATTTTTGTGCACTCCTTGCACTTTTGCTGGTGAAGGTTCAACAGTATCTCTTCTAAGAAATTATGAGGTTAACTCATCTTTGTCAACGCACTCCTTGCAGACTATGTGCACTCCTTTCACTCGAAACTCAAATGAGAGAAATGATTGAAACTTATTTGTTACTTCACCAGTTTATGCATTCAAACCATGAATGGAATATAAAAACATAATAATGAACGCAAATACATAAACACACTATATGTAGGAAAAATGGATTTTCTATTATCTCTATCATCCATTAAAGGTGAACTTATCTTCTGCCTGTACAAAGACATGGCTTGGTCTTCAATCAATATTATAGAATGAATCTGTATGGGATTATATTTCAAATTTAAAAATGGGAGGATTAATACCTCTCCCTCTCTGAAATGCGCACTGATGTGCTGGAATGATGGCACGTTGTTGAGGTGGAGTGATGCTCCTGCATCATACTCCATTGCTTGGAAAATCATGAGTTCCTACTCATGATCTCCTCTTCTCCTATGTTTTAATCCTCCTGGATACCAAATTTTTCCTTGGAGTTCTCCTCTTGCTTCTCTCCAAAATTTTCCATTACTGGGGTAGACATCAGTGTCTACTCCATTTCTTCCGCTTTGATAGTATCTGATGGTTTTCCTTCCTCTTCTACTACACTTTCATCATGTGCATTGGACTCTACTTGGTTGTTTGGTAGGAATGTATTGATCCCTCTAATAATCAAAATGCTCCTCTGATCCTCCTCTTGGATGGTGAAAGTATTTAACTTCTCATCATATTTATTGACATGGTCTGCAAACCCACATGAATCTTAACCTATCAACATTCCTTGCTGACCTGAAACCACTTCTAAGCTCCTGATAATTTCTGACAGTCTCATTTCTTTCTCCCTACCCACCTGGAAACTTGGGACTTCTCTTCTGCACACGTGGCAGTCTATGAGATCAACTGATCCCATCTCATTTCCCACCCGGAAATATAAAATTTCAGCACTTTTCCTTTGGCAGTATATGAGACCTTCCACTAGTCTCTTCCTATTTCCTACCCGGTAACTTGAAAGTCCATTTCTACCCACATGGAAATTTATGATATCTTTATCTGATCTCACATTCTCCTCATCAATGAGGTGTCTCTCAATTTTTGATTCACAGATGTGAATCTACTCCTCCTCTGTGTCACTGAGGTTTTGTAATTCCCTCAACCACCTTCTCAACTCTTGTTTCTACTTTTTGGCCAACAACTTTTGAACAAGCCATTTTTCCCTCCTGTTCACAGGACATTCATACCTCCAGTGTACCTTTGCCTCCTATTGCATCTTCAATGCTATATATTCCACCTACCTACCTGCTATCCTAACAAGCCTATGGATCACTCTACATCCGCGAGCATCTCCATCTTCTTTTACAACTCGCCTGGCTGTTTAAATTTTTCTACTGCGCACATGTAACAAACTTCTCACAGAGGATCATGACCCTGCTTCCTTCACCTACTGTCTATAAGAAAAATTAACTTCTGATACCTCTTGATGTTATTGGATTATATCCTTTTACTGTCTCCCTCTTGTATACTGTCTGCAAACAAAATTCGGCCTTCTCCTCTTTCTCTTTCGCCTGAAATCTATAGATGAAAATTAGCTCTGATACCACCTGGTATCAAAGTATCTCCTGTCACCATCTCTCCCTTTGCCTATTGTCTGTAAGCAAAACTATAGCTCTGATACCACTTGATGTAGCCCCCATACCCTCATGGGGTTCTATGACTGCCCATTCTAGGATCTTTCTAATTTCATAGTCGAATTGACTCTTAGGGGTCTTGATTGAACCCAAATCAATTATACACAGGCCCCTTTTCCTTCTGTGTGCAGAAACTGTTAAACATGTGATCTATTCCTGCATGGTTCCAAAACACTAAGGTTCAGGCGCTAGCTCCTTCTCTAATTATATCCTTCTTGATATGGACCTGAGCTGTGTCCTTGCACAAACACATGATTGTGGGTGCAGGAAAGAGTGGTTTTAGACCAACCTATTTTTCTCCATGCAATTCACCTCCAGTTGCCATGTATCCCTTTGTTAAAACCATGGTTGAAATTGTAGCCCACTCAAGGAGAATCAATGTCCGAGCATGTCCTGGCCCTGTAATCCTTCACGTTCATTGATCTCTCACTTTCATGATGATTTGTGATCAATGACTGTGATCTAATCTCCGTTTCTTTCCTTCTTTCCCCCTTCCATGCACGATCCTAGTTCTCCACGATCTGTCGACACGTGGCTTCCTTGGAAATCAACAACTGTGGCTGATTCCTGATTTCTGTCCTTTGGGAGTTTTGACTCTCAAAATTTTTCTTCTCCTCAACCAAATCAATGGTATTTCGACCCCCTCCTCGATCAACGATTGAGATCTTGTTCGGGACTTCATTGCTTTCACCCTCTTCTTTTCTCCAGAGTGCTCCCTGCTACTTCGGCTATTCAGGCTTCATCGATATCAAAATTTCTTCCTTCATGTTATCCTAGAGTGTTTCTACCTAGATTTCATGATATTTTTCCACGTGCCCTTCTGGATCTAATGGTCCACATTATCTTCGACCCTTCAGCTCTTCGACGCTTTGGATTTTCGTCTCTTCCATCTTTGGCTCTTTAGACTTCGGGAGTTTCAAACTCCTATACACTCATTTCTCTCGGAGTGCATCTATCTGAAATCTAAGATATGCTGACAACTGTCTACTCACAGATCGACGACCCTCGGCTCTTCGGCTATTCGGGGTTCAGATGTTTCAAACTTCTATGCACTCGTTCCTCCTGGAGAGTCTTCACTCGAATTTGATGGGTTTCCACCACACTTCCTCCCAGATGATGGATAGTCCCAAATGAATTCGGGACATTAAATAGTCTACCCTCTTGTGCGTACACAGTGTTAAGGCTCATGGACCTCCATTCAGATCCAATGATTGTTGATACTCTGTGCCCAGAACCAATGAATGGGATATGTTATTCCCCTTTGTGCTTCCTCTATTCACTGGACACTGATCTAACAGTCTAACTGCTCTCTACAACCAATCTGATGACTTTTTATCGCTACTCCTCCTGAGCTTTTGACTTCTTCCAACTTGGTAGAGTTTGTCAGTGTTCAAAGGTTTTGGCCTTGGAAATTTTTTCTGCAACCATGACTATTTTGATCTCGCTTGTGCTTTTGAAAGAGTTATATCTTCTGAGCTTTAGGACTTAGAATAAGCCCGTCACCCACACATTCTTGTGTTATGCCTTCTGAGCTTGATCTGCTTGAATATTTTGATCTCTTATGCACTCCTTGTGTTTTCGGGATTTCGTCAAACTCAGATCCGAAGGATTTATTGAAAATAAATTCTTCTCACCCTCCTGTTGTTCTCCTTGCTCAATGCACACCTTGTAGAGATTCTCCTTACAGAGTGTTCAATAACTCTGTCTCTTTACGAACTCAACACAGATTTATTTCTGTGCACTCCTTGCACTTCTGTTGGTGAAGTTTCAACAATATCTCTTTTGATCATTTCTGAGGTTAACTCACTTCTATCAACACACTCCTTGCGGACTATGTGCACTCCTTGCACTCGAAACTCAAGTGAGAGAAATAATTGAAACTTATTCATTACTTCACCAGTTTATGCATTCAAACTTATTCATTACTTCAAAGGGATGATTTTAGGGGCTAAATTTCGCTCATGGGCTAATTTTCCATGGTTTTTCCCAAAACAAGATTCTCTATTTTAAAAATGATTCACCCAAATTCTATAGGATAAAATTATTTTACCTTAAAAATTGCCAAAATTTTATAAACACTATATAAAATAATTAGAAATTTGAATATTTTTACAAAAATATCACCAAACATTTATAGTTGACATATGAAGGATTAGTAAGATTTGCCAATGTTTCTACATTTTAAAATAAATTTCCATCCTTAAAATTATCCCTGACCATGAATGGCATATAAAAACATAATAATGAATGCAAATACATAAACACATTATATGTAGGAAAAACTATGTTAGCACATATTATTTATAAGGGGTGTTTTTCGCTTAGGAAGTGGCACCTTGGTCAAATATGCATGAAGGGGGGATAGAAAACCTAGTTTTCCCCTTTTATCCTAAGTTTAGTGCCCGGGCGTGTTTTTCTAAGGGGCACGAAAATATGTGTGGCCGATATCTGTGCGCTCAGATCTATAGTGCACAGTCCATATAGGAACCCCCCCCGAACTTCTACCTTTAACAAGGGGGAGGGGTTTGAGTTGGTGGTTTATGAGTGTGGACCCCCGACTAACATGGCACCTCCTAATTAACTCTGAACCCTCGGCACTAAGCTTCTTACCATCCCCCCCCCTCTAAGTAGACTGCTTACCGCCTCCGCTTACTGCTCTCACCTACCGCTGACACCTGTCTTCCAATCAAACTTTCCCTATTCCCGTTACATCTTCCTTTTTACTCCCGCCTCTCATCTCCTCACACCTGTCTTCCACTCATCATTCTCCTAACCTATCACCGTTCCACCTGTCCTTACCCCTTTCCACTTCTGCCCCTCACCTCCGACATCTGTCTCCCATGTCACCTCCACCTATATTGTTGTCCCCACTCCTCTCTTCTTCTACGACCTCTCCCCATGCCATCGAGTCACCTTCACTTGCCACATCACCTCCATCCCATTGCACTTTAGTGCCTGTGTTCTGACACCCAATCTTTCCCAGTCACTTCTCCACTATCACATCCTTCCACCTAGCTACCAAACATATGTTGTAGTCTATTTTTCCTGCAAAAAATCACCTCACCAGCTCCTCCTCGTCAGCCTCCTCAACAACCTACCATATTCCCAGTCAATATCCAGAGGGGATCCTATTGGCTCAGTTTCAGAGTGAAGCCAACGTGTTTTCGAGGTGCTGAGTTGACTTGGTTCATCCTAATCCTGATGAACATAGTTAATGAAATCAAGGAAGGTGGTTGAGACATTTTCTCCTTCCATAAATATAAGGCCAATTCGTGGAAGTAGGCCGTCAGTGCAGTCTACCAAAGATCGCGTCTGATAGAAGACTGTATGGGCAGTCTGAACAACGTCTACATGTGTAGCCTAATAGAGAAGCTCACTAACGCAAAGCCTTAAATGCATGACAAGATCACGCTTCTTGAAATTGGAGCCAGTTCTAAGTATATGTAGAATTTTTCCCATTTTTTTGTGGTCGATGGTTGAGCTAGGATCCCGTATTGTAAAGTTTTAATGAGGCCTCTGGTTCTCTGGTTATGTGTTGTAATTTGAGACTTATTGTTTAATGACAATCAACCTTATTTTCCACCTCTTTTGCCTATGATATTGAAACACTTGGAAATGGATGATCCAGTTGAGTGTTGTAATCATATTGTGATGTATGTTGGATCACATTATTGTTATAGCATTTTTAGTTTCTTGAAGTTTTGAATCCAAGAGGATCTTTTATTTGAACCTTTTCCTCCTTAGGCTATTGGAAGACCTAATGTCCATAACATACCTTTACATTTTCTCCTCAAGTTCTTCCTCCTACTCACCCTAGCTACAACTTACTGTATGAAGTTAAATCAAGACCTCACCTGCTCATGCATGTTGGTCCATTTTTCTGAGTTAAAACAATATCATCTTGAGTCTATGCCCATTCGACCCCCCTTTAATTTATTCATTGTGACATACAAACTGATGGGTACTGGGCTTACCTTCCCTACAATCAGGAGGTGACTTCTAGTTCTAAAATTTATGGCTTTGCTATCGTGGAAAAATTGAATATATCCCCTAGGATTGAACGACGAAGATTACTGGTTATGAAGGTGCATCAGAACTTAGTACATCAAATATTTCAACTCTGCACCTGGCGACTCCATTGATGTGAATCCACTGTTTCAGTTGTGGCTTCCAGAGGCAGACACACGAGGTCTACTCCATAGATGCCTCTAGAAACACTTGAAGATGACCAAGAGAAAATTATCAGAAGATGAAATACCCTCCAGGAAGGTACTTCAGCTACTGAACCATGTATTTCTGATGATTTTCACAATCCTTCTATAGAAACTCCAATACTTGCTTCTCATTCTCTTGTTATACCATCTGTTGGAGTTTCCTGAAGTTTAAAGTTTGGGAGTGTTCCTGTTGATTTATCCCCTCCTAGATGCAAGATACCATATATATAAAATATGCAGAACATAAATGAAATGCTAGAAATGACAGAATAACAGTAAAATATCCAACATAATCTTCACAATACACAGAAATGATATACAAAATAGCAACAGAAACAACACTTTGATTCAGATAGCAATGTTCATAGGCCTCTTTGAGGAGGCAACCTCCATTCGAGCAATGCTCTGTCATAATAATCTCCAAGCTAGGGTTTTCATACCCTCGACCCTTATTTATACTAAATGTGTCTATTAAGAGAAGCATCTAGAGGAAGATCCTTCTAGAAGCGGAAGCTTCTATTAGGTCTTCTTACATCCACCTTATTCTATTTTA
>ML777388.1:1332665-1436785 GCA_009831015.1 Picea engelmannii | reverse complement strand
CATGGGCCCTAATCTCCTCCTTGAGGCCACTGATAAAACACTCTCGAAAGAAATCATCAGTCATGCCCTCTGTTCGAAAAGCCAGACGCTCAAATGCAGCTATGAAGTCTTCGACTGTGCCTGATTGCTTCAATTTTTTCAAACGGACCAAATGGTTGGTATCAGTGTTAAAGTGTTCATAAAGCTCAGTAACAAATTGAGTCCAAGCAATATATCCTTGATGGGAAGTTTTTCTCCATTGCCAGCATTGCCAGCGTTCTTGATCTAGATGGAGAACACCATACCGGAGTTTGGCCAAGTCATCTGTAATGTTCTAGAGAGAGAAATACTGTTCCATTTGTGTGACCCAACCAGTGGGGTCTGAGCCATCAAATTTGGTTACATCCACCCACGGAAGGCGTATGTCCCTTTGAAAGTGATGTGGTTGAAAGGAATGGCAAGAAGTTTCACCTTCAGTCTTTTTATGTGCATCATCTAAAGAGTCATCGAGAGGGATTTTGAGTTTGGTGCAGAGTGATACAAAGACAGATTCAAGTTCGTTTTTGACTTCTTCCATTGTGAACTGCATGGCTACATTGACGGATGCATTTATGGAGGCATTTATGGAGGCATCACAGTAGGCAATAGTAGCACTGAGTTGTTGCACTTCTTGTTGGGTCTTAAGGAAACCAGATTCCAAGGTGTTGAAGAGAGAATCTAGTTCTTGGCTATGGGTATGGGCCATGATGATGGGTGAACTGGAAAGGGAGCGGGCGGGGTTATAAATTTTTGCAGAAAAATGATATGGATGAATGTGACAAGGGGGAAGAGATGAGTCTAATGGAATATATCTCAAATAATGGTGAAAAAATGGGAGCGGGCGGGGTCAAAAATTTTTGCCAAAAAATGATATGGATGAATGTGACAAGGGGGAAGAGATGAGTCTAATGGAATAGGTCTCAAATAATGGTGAAAAATTTTCCAGACTTTTTTTTTTTTTTTTTTTTACAGCTGCGGGGTTATACTTTGGTTTGAAGAATGCCGCAGTGCTGAAATCCTCAAATTCTGAACCAGAGAGTATTTACTTAACAACACCAACACAGATGTGTGTCAATAGATCTCGCTGGTTTAATTTGTTTATGTTGTTGTTTATGTTCCCCAAAGGTTAGGTATTCAAGGGTTCTACAGACAAGGGTTTGCCCTATGCTATAGCTCTCTGATATACATGCGGGGTCCAACAGTAGTACTCGGCCCAATATCTCAGGTCACTAACTAAGGAGGATAGACCGTACCCTTAGCCATACTACCCGACTACCCAGGTACTAGAGAGTATCTTCCTGAGTGTTGTTTTGGTGACACTATAGCAGTCTGGCAGCTGATAGGTTTATCTAATGAGGGCTTCAAGAAATCTAGGCCGATCAGTACACAGGTGCTGTCTGATGCGCTACCACTCAAAGGGGTACCAATAGGGGTTACAAGGGTGGCCAACAGATGTGCGCTTAAGAACCACTTGTATTTATTGCGTGTATGAATCCCTCAACCGTGGGTTTATGCGCATAACGACAGATCTCTGTGTCTTAAAGACGTCGGAATATGTCTCTACCCTGAAAAAAAATACCCACAATTTATTCCAAGGAAATTGCTCTGATACCACTTGCAAGATACCAGATATATAAAATATGCAGAATAGAAATGAAATGCTAGAAATGATAGAATAACAGTAAAATATCCAGCATAATCTTCACAATACACATAAATGATATACAAAATAGAAACAAAAACAACACTTTGATTCAGATAGTAATGTTCACAGGCCTCTTCGAGGGGGCAACCTCCAGTCGAGCAGTGCTTTGTCAAAATAATCTCCAAGCTATGGTTTTCATACCCTCAACCCTTATTTATACTAAATGTGTCTATTAAGAGAAGCATCTAGAGGAAGATATTTCTAGAAGCAGAAGCTTCTATTAGGTCTTCTTACATCCGCCTTATTCTATTTTATTGAAAGGTCTTATTAATATTGACCTTTATTACATCCGAATACATTGATCTACCTATGTGCGGGTTAGGACCTTAACACTATCCTTGGATTGGAAGGAGAAACCTTTGTCACTCCTATCTCCCCTGAAGTTGTACCATGGTTTAAACCTAGGACCTTAGAATATTTTCCCACTCTAGGATTTACTGCTCCACCCTTGTTAGAGTTGCTTCCTTTACAAAGAGGAAAACCTCTATTCCCTCCAGCCCTGTAGCTTTTTCCTCAAATCCCTTGCTGCTTCCCTTTCATCCTGGAGGCTGAGTTCCAACCTCCTCTATTCAAGCTAGATCTCCTCTTGGTTCTCCTCCAACTATCATACCTATGGCAGGTGCTAATACCCCTAGGAATAGAATGGATGCCATAGTGGCTGCAAGATATTCCCCTCTAATCTTACCTCAGCCAATGAATGCTCTCCCTGCTGGATATTACCTAAAATACATGCCCAAATTCATAGGAGAAGAAGATATAACTGCTGAAGAACACCTTGTTTCCTTCTACAGTTATGCAGACATTCTAAATATTGAAAATGAGGATGTGTGGATGACAGTATTTGTCTAGAGCCTTGATGGTGAGGCTAGGAAATAGTTTAGGGGGTTGACCCTTAGATCCATCGTTTGGATTGAGGCTTTAGATGATGTTTTCTTGAGACAATGGGGGGATAAAAAAGACTTTATGTATTATATCAAAGATTTTGGTTCCCTCAGGAGAAAAGAGGGAGAGTCTATCTCTGATTTCTCCAAAAGATTCAACAAAATGTATAACAAGATTCCTGCTAAGATAAAGCCTACATAAGCCTTTGCCAAAATTGCTTATGCTAGTGCTTTTGACCCTGATTTCTGCCTCCTATTGAGAGAGAGAAGAGATACTTCCTTGGCTCATATGAAATATGAAACTCTAGAAGTAGAGTCCAACGTGTTGGCAGTTGACCGACTTAGGAATAAAGTTGATAAAGATAGAGGAAGGGGGATATCTGAAGCTTCAACCTATGGTTCCTCTGCATTCCACTCCCAAGTAGATGAATTGACCAAGATGGCAAAATCCCTTTCTGCAGAAATGGAGAATATGAGATTTGAATGGAAGCAAGGTTATAAGAGTGCTGAAAATGATGATAACAAAGGTAACCTCAGAATACCAAATAATTCCCCTCAAATACTTTCAAGAGAGCCTCGAAACAGAGATAGGGATGATAAAAAAATCCAAACCCCTCTCCAAAATAACCTCATTTCTGATGAAGAAGAAGAGGAAGAAGAGATTGATCCTAAAATCCATTATCTTGGAGACACCTTTTGATTTCCCCATTTAATCCAATATACATACGAGGAGCCCCTCATGGACACCCAGATAAATGAGATGAGTAAAGGGGAGAAGATCGATAGTAGTATGAATAAATATAACCTCGGGTCTAAGAAGAAAGAAAGGAAGTATGACATCCCTGATCATCCTTCCGGAGTAGATAAGCCAGCTAAAGATTCAACAAACAACAACAAGGAAAAGAAAACTCATAGTCCCTCACCAATAGAAAAAGGTCATGTCCCAGAAGCAAGAGATTTTAAAAGTTCCCTCTCTAAAGTATTGCAGTATGAACCATCATGTCATTCCACATACTCAGTAAACCTCCAAGATGAGAAGCCTACAGTCATCGTAGGGCCTTGGGTAGAAGATAGAGACGATTCATCTCATCCCTTCTATACTTCACTGAACATACATGACAAGGTGTTGCACAATTGTTTGATGGACTCATGAGAATCTATTAATCTCATGCCCAAAATTGTCATGGATGAGCTTGGATTAGAAATCACAAAGACTTACCATGACTTGTATTCTTTTGAATCTAGGAAAGTGTAGTGTCTTGGAGTCATCAAAGATACGGTCGTGACCTTGTTTCAGTTGCCCATGAAAAGTGTGGTCATGGATATCATAGTAGCTGATGTTCCCCCCAAGTTTGGCATGCTCTTTGTCAAGATCTTGTATAAAACAAGTTGGGGGAACATTGCATATGGACCTCGCATATGCTACGATTCCTATGTTTTGGGGGGAACATAAAAGAATGTACAAAGAAGCTCAGTTAGCCTATATTATTAGTGATGAAGCAGACCCCACCAACCATCCTATCTTTTCACTTGATACTAATTTGGGATCCATCTTATTGCAGCTCATTGATGCCCTTGAACCCCCTCTTGAAATCAGAAAGAAGTACCTTACTCTTTATGAATATTCTTCTCTGATTACCTCTATTTGGAAAATGTTCTTTGATGGAGCCTCTTCTAGAGAAGGTGTTGGTGCTGGAGTGGTCTTCGTTTCACTTGTTCAAGAAATTGTATCTCTATCCTACAAATTAGAATTTGAAACTACCAATAATGTGTCGTAGTATGAAGCTCTTGTTTTGGGTTTGAGGGCTACAGAGGACAGGGGGATTGAGGAGATATCAGTGTTTGAGGATGTTGAATTAATTTTCCATCAGATAAGAAATATTTATCAATCCAAGAACCCTCGGCTTAGAAGTTACAAAAATGAAGTCTGGGATCTAGTTGCCAGTTTTTTCTTAGCCTTCAAAATTTCATTTGTTCCAAGAGAAGAGAATTCCATGGCCGATTCTCTGGTTGTTCCAGCAAGTAATTTGAGAGTCCCTCTGCCACCTAAAATAAGGTATGATGTAGATGTGAAATATAGACCCTCTATAACTGACAATGTCAAACATTGGAAAGTGTTTGAGGATGATCTTGAAATCAAAAGATTCCTGGAGACTGTTGATGAGTTTTCTGCATTACACATTGATCAAGATCTTGATTCTAAAATAAATCCTCATGCTGATGTTTTTCTGAAAAATATTGCTAATAATCGTATTGTCCAGTTGCCCAGTAATCATATCCCAAAGGGACTAGTTCCTTTGGAAAGAGTATTTGATAGAAATTATGTGGCATTAAAGGGTAAAGTTTCAAATGAGGATGCTAGTGTAGCTGAGTGCAATATTGGTACAGAGAAGGATCCAAAATTTGTCAAGTTGTCAAGCATCCTGTCAAAGGAACAAAGGGTCGAGTATGCCAAGTTGATAAAAGAGTTTGCTGATGTGTTTGCCTAGACATATGAAGATATCATAACATACAACACAAATGTCATTAAGAATAAGATCTCATTGTAGGAGGAGGCCAAACCATTTAGGAATAAATTAAGACAAATAAATCCTATGCTACTGCCTATTATAGAAAGGGAGGTAAAGAAGCTACTGGATGCCCAAATCATTGGCCCTTTGAGATATTCTGAATGGGTAGCCAACCTGGTCCCAGTAAGAAAAAAGAATGGAGAAATCAGACTATGTGTCGATTTCAGGAACCTGAACAGAATATCTTTGAAGGACAGTTACCCTTTTCCGAATATGGAACACATATTGTAGAGGGTGATAGGTGCATCCAGGATGTCCATGATTGATGGATTTTCTATCTATAATC
The DNA here is from genome assembly GCA_009831015.1 of Picea engelmannii. Taxonomy (NCBI): domain Eukaryota; kingdom Viridiplantae; phylum Streptophyta; class Pinopsida; order Pinales; family Pinaceae; genus Picea; species Picea engelmannii. The sequence goes on along the minus strand of ML777388.1, from coordinate 1,431,325 downwards.
ATATCTCTGTCTTTCTTTAAGAAAGAGAAAAGACGACCTTCACCACTCCTTGGGGTACATTCATGTATGATAAGATTCCCTTTGGAATGATGAACACAGGGGAAACCTTTCAGTGAGCTATGGACATCACCTTCATTAGAGAAAAGGATAAATTTGTAGTCATATACTTGGATGACATTATAGTTTTTTCTAGGTCTGATAAAGAAAATTGTCATCATATGAGAAAGGTCTTTTAGAAATTCAAAACATTTGGTCTCTCCATGAATCCCAAGAATTCATTGTTTGCTATGAAGGAGGGAAAATTACTGGGGAACATAGTATCAGCTAGGGGGGTCAGAATTGATTCAAGTAGAGTAGAAGCTATCTGAACCTTATCGCTTCCTATATCCAAGAAGGAAGTTCAGTATTTCTAGGGAAAAAATAATTTTCCGAGAATGTTTGTTTCAAATTTTGCTGAATTGGTGAATCATATCACAACCATGCTCAGGAAGGGGAATGAATTGAAATGGATTGTTGAGTCTAGAAGCTATTTCGACCAAATCAAGAAGTTTTTGACTGAGGCACCTATGCTTATCAATCCTAATTACTCCAAAGTTTTTCTGATTTTTTCCTTTGCTTCTTTTGATATAGTAGCAACTGTTTTATTGCAGAAGAATGCCAAAGGGCTGGAGAAGCCTATTTCCTTTTTTAGTATAGCACTGAGGGACACAGAGATAAAATATGACATCATGGAAAAATAAGACTATGCTTTGGTGAAATCCCTCAAGGATTTTAGAATCTATGTCCTGCATTCAAAAGTTATTGCATATCTTCCTTCAACCTCTATGAAGGATATTCTCATTTAGCCAGACATAGACGATATAAGGAGCAAGTGGATTTCCAAAATCCTTGAATTTGATCTGAAGATAAATACCACCAAACTAGTTAAAGGGTAAGGTTTAGCCAAGCTATTGGCTGAATATAATTGCAAAGCTTTGGCGATGAACTGCATCAGCATGTGCTCAAAAAATCAACAAGCTGAGTTGTATTGTACAAGTCCACAGGTCAACCCTCCATTGGAAGAATACATCTGGTACAAAGATATTAAATTTTTTCTTCAAGAGTTGCGACCTCCAGATGGTATGGGAAAAAGTAAGACAAGATCTCTTAAGCTCAAAGCAATTAAATATCGTCTTATTGATTGGGTTTTGTATTGGAAAGATCCCATAGGAGTGCTACTGTAGACCCACAAGAGGACCAAAAGATTACGTTTGACTTTCATGACAGTCTATGTGGGGGACATCACTTCTGGAGGACCACATCATATAAGATTCTCAGGGTTGGATATTTCTGGCCCACTCTATTCATAGATGTCTATGTGAAAATTAGGGCTTGTGTTAAATGTCATAAATTCACTGGGAAGCATGTGGTAGCTTCGGGACCCTTTCAATAGTAGGGCCTAGATTTTATTGGGGAAATTCATCCTGCTTCAAGTGGTCAGAACAGGTGGATCTTGACTTCCACTAATTACTTTACCAAGTGGATAGAAGCTATCCCCACATGAATTTATTCTCACAAGGTAATCATTGGTTTTCTTGAAGACATTATGGCAATATTTGGTTGTCCAATTAGAATCATAAGTAATAATGTTGCATCCTTCAAAGTCGAGCCATTGATCCAGTTTTGTGAACAATTTGGAATTTCACCGATTCACTCAACTCCTTCCTACCCCCAAGGGAATGGAATGGAATATTCCTCTAACAAGAGCCTGATAAAGATCATAAAAAGACTGCTATAGGGCAACAAGAAAGCATGGGATTCGAAGCTCAAATTTTCTCTGTGGGCTGACATAGTGACAAAAAATAGGTATCTTGGTGTCTCTCCTTTTCATCTTGTGTATGGACTTGAGTCCATCTTTCCTTCTTAGCTCGCCTTACTAGTGGAAATATTCTTCCAAGATTACCAAGGGGAAATTGATGATATGATCAGAAGAATGCAACAGTTGGTAGAAGTGCAACAGACTAGAGAGAAGATACTAGACAAAGCGCATGAACATCAACAGAGGATCAAGCAAGATTTTGACAAGAAGGTAAGAAAAGAGGATTTCTAGCTGGGAGATCTGGTTCTCGAATGGGATGCACCCAAAAAGGATAGGGGAAAGCATGGTAAATTTGAATCCCTATGGATCAGACCCTTCAAGATCTATGAGAAGTTTCTACATAACACTTACAGGTTGCAGAATTTGTAGGGTGATGAAGTTTTTGGTGGCACTGTTAATGGGAATTTTTTGAAAAGGTTTTTTGTTTGAGTCATGAGTGGATCCTTCATGCCATTGTAAACATAATTTTATTTATGTTTTAAATGGATGACTCCACAACCGAACTAAGGCACTAAATCTTCTGAAGTTCTTAGAGCTTCACAGGGAGGTCTCTATCTCCAATGGAGCCTAATGTTAGCACATATTATTTCTAAGGGGTGTTTTTCCATTAGGAAGTGGCACCTTGGTTAAATATGCATCAAGGGGGGATTAAAAACCCACTTTTCCCTTTTTATGCTAATTTTATCCCCTGAGCATGTTGTGCTAAGGGTTGTGTAGATCTAGGATTCTGAGATCTGCACACTTAGACCTACGATGCACAGTCCATATCGGAAGCCCCCCGACCTTCTGCCTTTAACGGGGGTGGGGGTCCAAGTTGGTGTTTTATGAGCCCCCCACCCCCCACTAACGTGGTGCCTCCTCATTAACTCGTACTCCCTCCACACTAAACTGCTTACCATCCCCCCCTCCGAGTAGACTGCTTACCACCTCCACTTACCGCTCTCGCTTACCACCAACACTTTTCTTCCACTCAACCTTTCCCTCTACTTGTCACATCTTTCTTTTCACTCTTAACTCTCACCTCCTCACACCTATCTTCCACTCATCATCCTCCCGACCTATCACCATTTCGCCTATCTTTCTCCCTTTACACTTCCACCCATTGCCTCCTGAAATCTATCTCCCATGTCACCTCTACCTATATTGTTGTCGCCACTCCCCTCTAATTCTGTGGCCTCTCCCCCTGCCACTGTGTCACCTTCCCATGCCACATCACCTTCATCCCATTGCACTTCAGCACCTGCATTATGATGCCCAAGATTTCCCAGTCACCTCTCCACTATCACAACATTCCACCTAGCTACCAAACATTTGTTGTAGTTTGGGTGCCTGCACCAATCACCTCACAAGCTCCTTTGCATCAGCCTCCCAAACCGCCTGCTATCTTTTCGGTCAACATCCAGTGGGGATCCCAGTGGCACAGTTTCAGAGTGCAACCAATGTGTTTTCTAGGTGCGGAGTTGACTTGGGCCTTCCTGATCCCGATGAAGACAGTTAATGAAAGCATGGAAGGTGGTTGAGACATCATCTCCTTCCATAAATAGAAGGCCATAACGTGTAAGTAGGTTGTCAGTGCATTCTACCAGAGATCGCGTCTGACAGAAGACTACATGGGAAGTTTGACCAATGTTTGCATGCAAAACTTGATAGAGAAGCTCATTAACACAAAGACTTAAACACATGACATGATCGCACTTCGGGCAATCAGAGCCAATTCTAAGTATATGTAGGCATTTTTTCCATTTTTTTGTGGTCAATGGTTGAGCTAGGATCCCATATTGTAAAGTTTTAATGAGGCCTTTCGTTCTCTAGTTATGTGTTGTAATTTTAGACTTCTTGTTTAATGACAATCAACCTTATTTTCCACCTCTTTTGTCTCTGATACTGAAAGGCTCAGGCATGGATGATCCAGTTGAGTGTTGTAATCATATTGTGATGTATGTTTTATCATAGTACTATTATAGCATTTTCAGTTTCCTGAAGTTTTGAATCCAAGAGGATCTTTTATTTGAACCTTTTCCTCCTTAGGCTGTTGGAAGACCTGATGTCCATAGAAAACATTTAAATTATCTCCTCAAGTTCTTCCTCCTACTCACCCTAGCTACAAATTAATGATTTAAGTTAAATCAAGACCTCACCTACTCATGCATGCTAGTCTAGTTTTCTGAGTTAAAATGATATCATCTTGAGTCTGCACCCATTCGACCCGCCTTTAATTTATTCATTGTGACATACAAATTGATGGGTGTTGGGCATACCTCCCCTGCAATTAGGAGGTAAGTTCTAGTGCTAACAAACTACTTTTCTATTATCTCTGTGTGTCTATACAAATGTTTACAAAAACTGGACTGCAACAGAGTTCCATTTTTCTCAAGTTCTCCTAATCTAACCCTATCTTGAGTTCTGCTTCTAAGACCTCTCTCAATCCTCCTAAGTATTTGTTGGCCCTTTGGTATGAAAGTAAGCGAAGAGTAAAGAAGAAAAGATGGAATGTCAACTACTCACAAGACACAGTGACTAATACTGGTTCAAAGTGAGCAGAAGAGAAGAAAAGATAGAGAAAAGTAAGAGAAAGAAAGTCATTGGATGAAGAGATCGAGGATGACACATCAACAAGGAAGATGGATCATGGACAACTCAACAAGAATCAAAATCCACCATTTGATTCTTTGGAGAACCACGCAAGAAGGAAGGAAAGATAGGTTGGTGAATCCCTAAAAACACGGGTCAAGTTGACCTAGGGTTTTAGACACCTAGGGTTTTGGTATCTAGGGTTTTGACACTTAGGTTTTGGCCTAAGGCTATTGATGAGCTATTGTAATGTATAAATAAATGTCAAGAGGACTTGGGATGGGTTGTTGTCATTATCATTGTTATTTTTCATTCCAAGTTTGTTATGAGTGATTATTGTAGTGAGAGGGAGAAGCATTGAGGAGTGGGGGAAGACTGTGTTGTAAGATCTTCAGCTGGGTGTGAAGATCAACCCTGCAGCTGGGTGCACAGGGAGGGAAGTTAGAGAGAAAAAGAGAAGATATACTAGCTAAGAGTGTAGATAAGAACTGTATGCTTTCATATTAATATATTGTAAAGCATAGTTTTGTGGATGTATCCCTAGGGATATATTGAACCACATAGATCTTTTTGTTATGTGTGATTAATGTTGTGTTGTCTTGTTTATAGATATATTGTTATTGCATTATTGTGTTAGATATGATAGATAGTTGTGCGAAGTAGATCTAAGCTGGAAATTGATATCTAGATGTTGTGTTGTTCTTATATCGGATCCACTTGGTATTCCCTTGGTTGTAGATGACTATTTCCTGCAACCCCCCATAGCTACTTCAGGTGAGATTGCATCTACCTTGCAGGTGTTGCCGAAAGGGATATTAGTTAGGGCTTGTTGGTGCACTCTTGAAGTTGAACCCTGGGTGTTCCCCTGTGCCAAAAAATGGTTCTGTTACCGCGACATGAATATTCTTGACGGAATGTCAAGGTGGTTTCCATCGAAGACAAAGATTCAGAAGTGGATAGAAGATCAAGAAAAGGGCTTCATTGAAGCCCAGAACAAGAACCCTAATATTAGTATAGAGGATTGGTTGGGAAGATATATCTTTATTGATATACATGATATTTTCTTTGGAGGAATCCATCATGAGCTATATGAGTGGCTAGCTAGGTTAGAAGATACCTAGTTTGAGATCATACCAAGAGAGTTGATAACACTGTGTCAAGAGAAGTAGATCACTGGTTTGATAGAACCATTGGAGGGTACACCACTGATTTTTCTGTTGACATAGTAGATTCATATAGCCAATCCGAGAGGTACTTCTTTAAGGGACCTAGAGGAAAATTTTTACACCTTTTAAAGTTGAAGATCAAGATGCTATTGCATGAAAAGAACATATTAAAGGTACAATAGTTGGTCGGATTGAAAAAGTATAATGTTCAAGAACTCGAACGATGAAAGTGACATAGAGGCTGGACATATGCGCAGTGGGAGAGTGTTCAGAGAAGTTCCTCTTACGAACCTGTTTAAGAAGAACTACGGGGACGAGGGTTTCTACAGTGGAGAAGAGGCATATCTGACAGGCGAAGAGTATTCAGAATCGGCTAGGGAAGAGGAAGGGAAAGATGAAGAAACTTGTTGGGAAGAGATAGAAACTTCAGGAACCACGCTGACTACTGAAGTGAGTACTATTATTCCTCCTGTTTATTCAGTAGCATTAAGCAGCCAGAGTAATCAGAGTCACCAGAGCACTCAGAGAACTGTCACTAGCAGTCCACCACATATTCAGTTAGGAAACCTAGGAAGATCTATGGAAGATGAGATGAGGTTACCTACCTTCATAGGACATGGATCTAAATATCCTGAACAAAATTGGTTTCTATGCCAAGCTGTGTGGAGTATTAAAAATATCACCTACGAAGTTGTTAAATGATCTCAGTTCAGTACTATCCTGAGAGATCTCGTGCTAAGTTGGTGCATGAAATTTGTCTAAGGAGCTGCACCTAAACCACTGAATGTCATTAAGACTATGCTAACTGCCAAATTTAAGAAACCTAAGTTAGAGTCGTAGTGCATTACTAAACTAAAATAAATCAAGAAGAGAATAGTTGAACCTATGTGGGAGTTTGATCAAATATTTAAGACCTTGATAGTCCATTTGAGTTTTCAGATTCCAGATGAACAGAACAAGGAGTGGTTCATTACTTCCCTCTTACCGCACATTAGAGTTCGTCTGATGCAATAGAAGATTACTTCATAGGCGAAGGTGATGGAGATCACCATGAAGTTAGAATCAACCCCTATGGGAGAATCCATCTTAGGTATGAGTCAAATCTTGAGTCAACTAACTAGTTTATCTCTGTAGGTTGAAGATATGAAGAAGGAATACGAAAAAGATAAAATAGAAGATATATGGTGCATTAGATGCAAATTATAAGCCCATGAAAAGGAGATTTGTCCCCTATTTCATGAGTATCTGGCATCTGGATCCCCGAGTCCTTTAAAGCAAGTTACCTTACCATGGTGCGAGGTATGTAGAAATAGACATCGCCCTGGTGAATGCTACTACATGAAAAACTATGTCCAGACACCCAAAAATTTGTATTGCATGTTCTGTAAGTCGGTGGGGCATGATGATAGGGATTGTAGGGCCTATGACCTCATGCATGAAAGGTCAAGGGATATATAAAAAGATCAAGGCAAATTACAGCAAGAAGGAAACACTACACAATACAATTCCCCAGGAAGAGGAAACTTCAACCCTCACAGTGGATTTAGGGGAAGATGACAAGGAGGAGGTATGGGTCAAGGTATGGGCTGAATCATTTGTTATAACTGTGCGTAGCGAGGACACTTAGCAAGGGACTGCTAGAACCCTTGTACCACTTCCAGCTACTGCAGCTCATTCGAACATGTTAACGAAGATTGTCTTGTGTTGTTATAACCCTAAATTTCACCAGGCATGCATACCTGGCATCAGGCCATCTAACTTGCTATATTTTCCAAGCCATCACTAAAAATATTCTTCAAAAAACCATTACTTTGAAGGTGTACACACCCTGCACCATTACTATCCACATACACATGCTTTCTAACCCATTACAGCTCATGTACACTCACGAAATATCGTGAAAAGTGGAAAATTGCATAGGATACTGGTTTTTGGGCCATTACTTAACCGTTTGACTGCCCATAGGTAGTAACCCAAATCGTTACTATCCCTTTTGGCCTATAAAAGAAGGGGTTGGGGTCTCATTGCAAGGAGAAGTACGAGAACAAAGAAACTCTTCCCATTTTATCAATGCCCCTTTGCCCCAATTGCAAATCCCTTTACCATTTCCCTAAGAGAGAATTGAAGATGAGAAGAAGACATGGTGAAGAGGATCCCATGACCAAGTTCGTGGAGCAGTGTCGATCTCATGTCGTAAGTGACTTTTTTTGAGATTAATATAAAGAAGTACTTTTTCTGTCCCACCAAATGATGTCTTAAACTTATATGATTTGTTTACATTTTTTGTTTATGATGTCTAACCCACTAATACATATGTAGAATTCATGCTTGTAGTTTCTTGTTTGTCTTTTGATGAATGCAGGTTAGCCTTGGGAGGATATTTCTAGTGAGGAAACAACCAAGCGCAAATGGATCAACATAGGACATGAGGTTTAAGGTAGGCCTACCAGATCCCTCTCTCTTGTATTTTACGTATGATTGTGGGGTAATGTTGGGATAGTGATTAAAAGTAGGAGAGTTTAGACAGTTTTCTCTGCCTACACTTTAGACCCTTGGTGTAGTATGTAGAGGGGTTTTCCCACTATAGCAGAGTTGGCGACCATACTGGGGAGACTCTAGGGTCTTTGGGGATATTTATTTTGGCTACTTTGAATCAATTTATTTACTGTTTTCTGAGTTTTTGTGATCTTTGTGTATTTAAGGGATGCTAGTCTTCCATACCAGTAATCCCTGCCTGTGTTGGACTGTTGTTTTTTCATTTTTTTGAGGATTTACAGAGGTGTATGTGCCCTATAGTGGGCCTGCATGTGTGCATACACACCCTTCCCTTGGAAAACTCGCGTACATATGCTTGTTGTCGAAGTGTCAATAGCGTGCTTGTTGAGAAATTGTTTGTGAAAAGAAGAGGCAGTAATCCTCTTCCCTGTCAGGAGTCACACTCCTTAGGGGTTTTCTTGATCTAGTACTGGTCTCTGTTATAGCAGTCTATAGCCTAGGTTTGACCTTGGGATTTCGTTGATCACATATGTCGTGAAGCTTCGTGGGTCTCAAATCCGTTCGAGGTCCTCAGTCGTCTTCTAGAACACTTGATTTTCATACCCTTGATAGGTTTCGGGCTTGATACCTTTCTCATTGTGGTCCACCCGACTGTCGAGTATACCCACCTAGTGACTATTCATGCACTAGAAGCCTAGTATCCTTTATCTTAGTGACTTACACAGGTGACTACGGGGGTATACCGCGGTACCTAGGGAAGACATCGGGCAACGCTTTTTAGAGCATACCTGGAGGGTTCTTCCATATTCAATTTGCACTTGCACTGGTAAGTTTATCTAGTGTTGGCTATTGTAACTGTTCTTCCAACTAGCTTGTGATCTACTTGTGTTAACTCATAGGAAATTTTTCTAGTGTGTGCTAGTTTTTTAAAAACAATTATAGAAATCCCTAGCCTATCTTTGATCTTCTCACACAGTGGAGGATCAGGAGCTCTGCCAGTCGCGAGGACTTATGGGCCTATCATCGGTTGATCTTGAGCCGCCCCCACCACTACTAATGCAAAAAAATATACCATTAAGGGTCTTTTGAGGTGACTAGGTTACAAGAATCTGTGCCCGAATCATATCTCGAAGGAGAACACTTGATTCCAGAGGAACCAATCATTTCTGACCTTGGAGCGCAATCCCTTGGTCCATATAACCCTCCAATCATTGATCTATCGATGCCCATCATCTTACAGGTTCAACCTTGCGAGCATCAGGTAGTGTCACAAGTAGCGATGGAAAAAAATGTTGCTACTTCTTCAAGGAATACTCATATTTCCTCTACGACTACCACTACAGGGGGTGTTCTTCCTCCTAACCAACCATCGCTGGTCCAGGCCACTATGATCTTGAATACCTCTACCTCGGGCAATGGTCTGATTCCTTCTATGGCAGTGATCACTGCTCCTTTCATCAAGAGTGCGACAGACCCTCCATTCTCATACGGGATGCCTGGCTTCGGTACGAGCACTGTACTTTCCTACTCCAATCTACAGACTTTAGGTCTTAGGGTAGGGAGCTCCAACGCTCCTCTGCAAGGATCTATGGGGGGCACTTCAGCTTCCTATAATGTTTTCCTTTATGGAGGGGGTCATATACCTCCTTCTTCCCCTTCGCTCAGTGGTGCTCACCATCATTCCGCCGGGCCAAATGTAAATTACAGTTCGCTTGGAGTAGGGAGTCAAGGACTACCTTCTTATAGAATTCCGGTAGGTTCAACACCATTCTCTTTGTTCAGTGTGTTTGGTAAAAATTCTTTCTCTTCAACTACTGTCTTGACCGGGGGAAAACCCAGTTATGGACAACAAAATCCTATGCAGGGTACTATTTCTGCATAGGGGGAAAACTTAGGATTTCCTTCCTCACAAGGACCTTGGAATCCATGGCAGGCATCAGTTCCCTTGTCAGGAATGTCGACTGGGGGAAACCCCTTCCATAGCCAATGGAACACCGGGCAAGGCTCAACATCTATACCGGTCAGATCGGCAAGGGGAAACCCTTCCCAAAATCCTTGGAATACAATGCAAGCCTATCCCTTCACGTCCTATTACAGGAGTCAACCGACGATGTCTCAACAAGCGCAGAATCTATATGCTGGTCATGGCCATGGTTATTAATAGAAACCTGGCCAACAACCTAACTTTTCCTGGCAACCTGGTGCCAACCAAACTCCAGGCTCCTCTTTCCTTGATTATAAACAACAACCCAAATTACCATTTATGGAAACTCTGCACTTGCCAGAGTTGAAAAGGTTATTAAATAACCCCATCTGTCATGATCCAATTTGGCCTCCTATGATGACTAAATTGATTTCGGACATCTCAAATTTCAAGGCCAAGCCTGATGAAGATCCAAGTGATCATGTTACTACCTTCCATTTATGGTGCTCGTCCAATTATTTGAGAGATGACTCTGTCCAGTTGCGTTTTTTTCAACGCACACTCATTGGGAGTGCAATGAAATGGTACATTGAGCTCGACCACTCAAGATACTCTTCCTTCGACAAATTGGCAATGTCTTTCTTAATCTATTTCCAATTACCTGTGAGACATGATGCGGGCACCAAATTGCTGGCCAACTTTGAGCAGAAAAAAGTAGACCATATCTCAGATCACATTCGAGAATGGAGACACTGAAAGAGTTTGATAAAATTTCTAGTCCCACCTACATTCCTGCTTGAGTGTTTCCTTAAGTATTTGGTACCCTAGTTATCCAAAGACATCGCAACCTCAGGGGTATTTTCAGAGGAAGAAGCAATAATAAGAGCCCAACAACTAGAACTTATTTACTTTACAAAGTTTTACCATATGCACCACAGTCGATACCTCACAAGACCAGACAAATATCTAGATCACATGCCAATGGTATTGTAGGTTTAACGCAAACGAAGCCTGCTGATCAATTGTCGAATCAATTGCAGCAATTGTCAATACAGCAGACAATGACCAACTAGACCGTTGGTTCAGCTTCTCCCCCTACTCAAACGTCAGATTTACATAGTGTGCAATCGACAAACCCAAAGGCCACATTTTGGCACAGGGGTAGACCCAGGGTTCATCTCAAAGATCACACCAACAAGGGGAATATCAAGTGGACAGAGATGTCTACAATCAAGAGGAATATCAAGCGGATCTAATACAATAAGAACACAACATTCATATGTCACTTATCAGCTTAGATCTACTTTGCCCATCTATTTATAATATCTAACATGGTAATTCAATCATAGTATATCAAATGGAAAATATAGAAGACCAATCACACATAACACAAGATGTACATGGTTCACCCTCTCTCTAGGGATATGACCACATAACTATGCTTTATAATATATTAAGATGAAGCATACAGTTCTTGTCTGCACTCTTAGCTAGCATATCTTATCTCTTCTCCTCTCTTTCTCTCCCCTCCCTATGCACCCAGTTGTAGAGTTGACCTTCGCACCCAACTGAAGATCTTACAATGCCAGAAGGCTCTCCCACTTAGCACTTCTCTCTCACACAACAATAATATCTCATAACATACCAACAACAACAAATGAACAACAACTAGATCGAATCTCCTCCCTTCATGTAGGTTCTTATTTATACATTACAATCACTCACCGACATCCTTAGGTCGAAACCTAGGTGTCCAAAACTCTAGATACATAAACCCTAGGTATCAAAAACCCTAGGTCAACTTGACCCGTATTTTCAGGGCTTTGCCAGCCTCTCTTTCTTTCCTTGTCGCGCAGTGCTCCAAAGAATCCAATGGTGCCTTTCTCCACTTTATGAGTTTTCCACAATCCTTCTTTTCTTCTTATCTTTCATCCTCGATCTCTTCATCCAATGAATTTCTTTCTCGAACTTGACTCCACATTTCTTCTATTTTTTCTCACTTTGACCCGATATCAATCACTATGTCTTCCGCACAGTTCATATTCTCTCTTTTCTTCCTTGATATTAATGTACTTCCATAACCAAGGGCAAACATCCCCCAACACTCACCTGCGACTTTTCCCGAGGCACTTCAGATCTGAGCTTCATGTTTTACTTCGACTTCAGATTGCGCAGCACAATCTTTGCTTTCTGTTTGATGCCTCCTCTCCTTCCTTGTGCAGACTATATTTTCTATGTCTGGTACCCAATTTCAACTGCACCTGGTACCTAGACACTTTTCCCCTTGTGTTTACTGAGAGATGCGGGGAAGTTGGTTGTCATAGTACAATTTCAACCGACTCCCATTCACTAATCCTTCCTTCCATTCTCCATTCAGAGTCTTCAATTGCACAGATCCTCCTTCTATAACATAGGTGATCTCATATGGCCCTAGCCAATGCGTTCTAAACTTCCCAGGATGTTTGATGAACTTACTGTCATATATAAGTACTATATCACCTTGTTTAAATGCCATCTTCTTGATGTGCCTATCACGATAGGCTTTCTCTCTTTCCTTCTAAACCTGCTGATGGAATCTCGTAATAAATTTGTCTTCCTCCAATTCAACCAACTGTGCAAACCTTTCTTCAACAGTGACAGTGTCATCCATATCTGTAAAGGCAACAATTCTTAGGCTTGGTTCCAAATATTCCATTGGAACAACATCTTCAAGACCATATACCAACTTAAAAGGTGTCTGCATTGTCAGCTTCTTGCAAGTGGTTCTATAGGCCCATAATACTGTTGGTACTCTTAAATCCCATTCGCCCCTGTTCACACTGCAAATCTTGGTTAGTTCTATCTCCAAAATATTTTTGAATGCTTCAATTGTCCCATTTTCTTTTGGATTGTACAGTGTTCTCTTCTAATGGTGGACTGTAAATTCTTCAGTAACGGATTCAACTGTCTTATTGATGAAGTGTGTGCCTTGATCACTCATAAGGATCTTTGGGTATCCAAACTGTTGGGTATGTGTTATATTCTTTGCACGAGTAGTAATGTTTGAGCGTCTATTCCGGGTGCATAGGGGGGTTAGAGGGGGGGCGCTTCTAGGCCCCCCGTCGGGGGGTGGGGCCCCCTGCATGGGGGTTTGGGGGCAACTCCCCCGATTTTTTTTTCCGCATTGGGACTGCATTATATTTAGGTGTGTTTTTTGGCACATGGTTTCTTTGCCGATGGTTTTCTATTTCCGGTTAAGGAATTAGGGTTTTGGACTAATCCAGGTCATTGGCTTAGGGTTTTGGATGCCGCTGGCTCCTATATGTATTTTGTATTGTAAACATTGTAACACAATGGATGAATATAGAATATGCTGGTTTTCCCAGTTTGGGTTTCAAGGGGAAAAATATCTGTGTAATGTTTTTATTTTCCATTGTATCTTTTCTGTTCTTTTCTAAATATCTGTTTGCAGTAGATATTGTACAAGGTTAGAATTTACACAAACATGGTTATGGTGTCATCAAATACTAAGCACACAGCTGTAGTTGCACTACATTCCTTGAATTCTCTTGCTTCAACCCATCTGGTTAAGTACTTTATTGTTGTAATTATGTACCTTGCTCCTGTGTGATTTCCTAGTGGGTTTATAGGGCCAACGAAGTCAATGGCCCATTTATCGAATTCTTGTAGGGTAAATTGTGGTACTAACGACATTTCATATCTTCTAGATGGTTTCCCAACTCTTTGTCATACATCACAGGCTTTGGAATAGTCTTTATCATCTCTGTGTAAGGTAGGGCACCAAAGGCCATCTCTAAGAACCTTCTGTGCAGTTTATTTTCCTACATAATGTCCTCTTGCGATGCCTTCATGATATTCTGCAAGGATCAGTTGTCTCTCTTCCTCCATAACACATCTTCTTAATATCTCATCAAGTCCCATCTTATAGAGATGTCCAACTATAAGTGAGAAGTCTACAACGCACACTACTAGTTGTTTCTTCTGAGGAATTGTATACGCACTAGGTTCCATTCCTGTTGATAGGAACTGGACTATCTCTGCGAGGTGGTCATTGACCTTTCTAATGGAAATTAACGGTGCATCTAGTAGTGCATCCGCCAAACTAGTTGGCTCTTCGCCATGTTCCAACCTTGACAAGTGGTCAGGACCTTTGTTCATTCTTCCTGGCTTAACTACGATCTCAAAGTCATATTCTTGGAATAGCAGAAGCCATATGCATATCCTTCCCCCTAACACTAGCTGGTTGACTAGGTATTTCAGTGTGGAGTGATCAGTAAACATTTTAAAGTGTCCCCCCAACAGGTAGTGGTGAAATTTCTGCAATGCGTACACCATGGCTAACCCTTCTCGCTCAGTGGTGGTGTAATTAATCTCAACAGTTGATATCTTCCTTATAGAAAAAGCTAATGAGCGGTCAATATCACCTTTTCTAGGTTGTGCTAACATTTCTCCTAAAGAAATGGAATATGCATCAACATTCACATGAAACTCCTTGGCATAATATGGGAAAACCAGAATAGGCACAGTAACCATTTTCTGTTTCAGTGTGTCGAAGCTCTGCTGGCATTCTTCTGTCCAACTAAACTGACAATCCTTATTCAACATTTTCTCCATAGGTGTTTTGGTCTGAGCATATCCTTTAACAAACTTCCTATAGTATCCTGTGTGTCCCAGCACAGTGCATAACTGTTTGACTGAAGTAGGAGGGGGTAGTTCAACTATAATGGCGATCTTGGATGGATCTACCAGCAATCCTTGATAACATACAATATGACCTAACATAACTCAAAATGGTGAAAATAAAATGCATTTCTTTAGGTTTAAGGCAATTTGACACCGCCTGCATTTATCCAACGTTATCCTTAGGCATTCAATATGATTCTTTAGTAAACTAAAAACAGTCCAATCAACAAAATATGCTTCTAGAAATTTATGCAAAAACTCCTTGAATGCTTCGACCACCAACTTGGAAAAGATGGATAGGGAATTATTCAATCCAAATGGCATCATTGTATATTGGTAGGATCCCCATTATGTTGCAAATGTGGTATTATGGTGATCTTCCTTGGCAATATGGATCTGATGGTATCCTGAAAATCCATCTGTAAAAGAATATATATCTTGGCCTCCCACATTATCTAACACTTCGTCAGTGAATGGTGTAGGGAAGGGGTCATGAAAACAAGAATCATTCAGCTTCCTAAGATCTACGCAGATCCTGATATCTCCTGTCTTCTTGTCTTGCACCACCATAGAGCTAATCCACTCTGACTCTTCGACAGGTTCTATAATCCTTGCTTCCAACATTTTGTCGAGCTCAATCTTCACTTTCTCCTTATATTTAGGGTTCAATCTGTAAGGTATCTGTTTGAATGGTCTTGCATCTGTCTTTAAAGGAATACTCATCTCGCTCATAGGCCCTTTAATGCCCTTCATATCAATGAACTTTGTTGGAAATAAGTCCTGATATTCATGCAGTAACTCTGTGATCTTGTCAATGGTGGCAACATCCAAATAATCTCCAACACTTGAAAACTTTGGTGACTGTTTTGTCCCAATATTGACCTTCTTAATCTTGATCGCCTATCCAATGAATGGTATCTCAAATCCTGGTCTTTCCACATCTCTCCGGCCTTTTGTTTCTCCAATGTTCACCTTCCTAGGATCATCGTCTTCATCAACATTGATGTTGTAACAACCTTGAAGTTTCTGGAGAGGCTCAGTCCATTCGTCCTCTTCTTGTTCCAAAGGAAGGCTAGATGCCTCCTCGAATACTTTCTATCTCACAATATGTAATACTTGATCTACTGAAGGATATTGACTTTAAAATAAGAAGGTGGTTACAAAATTCTAAGTCATACCTTTCCAATCTATAGTGATGAGTCTCAACTCTGCTTGAAGGTACCAGTTGATAGGTGTCATCTCCAGTGTGTTGATGAATTTTTGCACCCACTGATATTGGGGAATGTTGCTCCATGCTTCCTCACAACTACGCACGTGGTCCTTTGGACAACTTCGACCTGTGTAGTGAGCTTTGAAGCCTTCTACTTGTGCTGAGAACCCCACTGTCATCAGGGTATGATATTGTACCCATTATGTAATGTTTTTTTTGTGTTTCCCCCACCATATTGTTGGGGTTTCTTTCAGGGCCTCATCCATCACCAACAATATTTTTTGTATTGGTACACTTTCTTCAAAGTCTGACAAGAAGGTTTCTAAAGGATTTAGACCATCAAAGGTGGGTAAGTTACTTATTTTTGTGCCAATCCAGTGAACATTTCTGGTTAATCTAGCACATATTCTTGTAGATACTTCGTACATATTATTCTACCAATTCTCCAATGCTTATTTTGAGTCTGATGAACATGCACTATCACTTCACCAGCTTAGGTTCCCATCGACTGTAGGATTAATGTAATCCTGTTGTCTGGCTGTTAATTTGTATATTTTTTTCAGTTCATATGCCTGGTCTTCTTCTTTGATAGGTTCTCTCTATTGATGACCTTCATCTGGATCTAGAGGTGCAATGAACCTAAGGCCATATTTTTCAAAAGTCGTACATCTCTTCTTCAAATCAAACAAAGTGGAATTATTGAAAGCCCAACCAATTCCTAACAGCACAGGGCAAGGACAATTATCATCAATTATCTCAATTACCTCAAAATCTGCAAACATTCTTACTCTATCGATGTCCACATCGACATGCTCTAATCGTCCAAAGGGGCTAACAACCTGCTGATTAGCCATCCTGAGCTTGATAGGGGAATAGATCAACTTCGGTTTTCCCATCAGTTCCCAGGTTTGCTTCATCATGACATTGAAATCTGACCCTAAGTCAAGGACCACATAATCTTTCTCATACTCTCCTATTTGAGCATTCAAATCTAATTCCTTATTGGTCCTTCTCTTCTTACTGATTTGATGTACTTCCCTATTCAATAAGGGGTCAATATTTCCTCTCTCATATTGACTTATTGAAGTTTGTAGTTCTTGTACAACGCTTTCATCCTGAATCAACTTAATACAAGTATATAGAAATTCCATGAGCTTGCTTACCTCTTTTCCTTCTTTTCATGAAGTATACTGATCAAATGCCAGAGGCATTCCATATTCTGTCACTTCTGGTCTTGTCTTCGATGAGGAACCCTGGTCTCCTCTGAATCCTTTTCTTGCCTCCTCAAACATTTGTCTTTCTTTCTTTGCATCAAACATTTGTGTCTTCTTTGTAGCTTTTCTGATTCCTGAGTCTTCTGTAGTATTTCTTTGGATCAGTCAGTCTTCTCCTATAATAGTGCC
This sequence comes from Picea engelmannii, assembly GCA_009831015.1. Classification (NCBI taxonomy): domain Eukaryota; kingdom Viridiplantae; phylum Streptophyta; class Pinopsida; order Pinales; family Pinaceae; genus Picea; species Picea engelmannii. Next base: position 1,414,014 of record ML777388.1, on the reverse strand, counting down.
ACCTATGATTATAAAAACCACTCTAGGGTATTCTCTGCAAGGCTCAACATATATCAGTTTCACTTGTGGGTTTTGTTGAGTTCCTCGTCTTTCCTAAAGCTTAGCTAGAAACACATGCCAATCTTCTATAACATGTTCAAACGAGCTACAGTAGCTGCAAATATTATAAGGGTTTTGGAAATCCCTTGTGAGGTGTCCTAGTTGTGCGTAGTTATAAAAAAGTATCTGTCCTTGGCCTCGACCCATACCTCCTCCTCCTCCTCATCCTCTGAATCCACCGCGAGGATTGAATTTTCCTCTTCTAGGGGACTTATACTGTGTAGTGTTTTATTCTTACTGTACCTCACCTTGAATCTTGTATATGTATCTTGACCTTTCATGCATGAGATCATAATCCCTACAATACCTATCATCATTCCCCATGGACTTACAGAATGTGAAATACAAATTTGTGGGTGTTTGAACATACTTTTGCATGTAATATCACTCACTCGGACGATGTCTATTTTTGCATACCTCGCACCAAGGTAAAGAGACTTTCTTCAGAGGGCTCGGATCTCCAGAAGCTTAGTATTCATTGAATAGGGGATAGTGTTCCTTGTCATGGCATTTTGATCTACAATGGAAACACTAGATGTCTTCTCTTTTATCTTTTCCCTTGTCTTTTTTCATATCTTCGACCTACAGAGACAAACTAGTTAGCTGAATCAAGATTTGACTGATACCTGAGTTGGATTCTCCCATAGGGGCTGATTCTAGCTTTATGGCGATCTCCAATGCCTTAGACTACAAAGAAATCTTTTGTTGCATCAGAGGAAATCTAATGTGTGGTAAGAGAGAAGCGATTAACCATTATTTGTTTTGCTCATTTGGGATCTGAAAAGTCAATCGACCTATTAAGGTTTTGAATCTCTGATCGAATTCCCAAATAGGTTCAGCTACCTTCTGCTTGATCTCTTTCATCTCTATAATACATTGTGACTTCGACTTGGGTTTCTTGAACTCTGAAATCAATGCATTCTTAATCTGATTTAGTGGCTTAGGCTATGAAATCCCTTGGACCAACTTCATGTACCAGCTTAGTGCACAATCTCTTAGAGTGGTACTAAACTGGGTTCTTTTGACAGCTTCATTGGTGACATTTTTAATATTCCATACAACTTCACATAGGAACTAGTGCTAATCAGGATCTTCAGATCCATATCCCCTAAAGATGGGAAGCCTCATCTCATCTTCCATAAATCTTCTTAGGGTTCCTGATTGAGTACATGGTGGACTACTAGTGATGGTGCTTTGGATGCTCTGGTGGCTTGGATTACTCTGATTACTTAATACTACTGAATCAACAGGATGGATAATAGAACTTACTTCAATAGTCTACGCAGTTCCTGAAGTTTTAGGTTCTTCTCGATGAATCTATTCAGATTTCCCTTCCTTTTTCCCAGCAGGTTCTGAATTCTCCTCGTCTGTCAGATCTACCTTTTATCCACTGTAGAAACCTTCATCCCCGTAGTTTTGCTTGAATAAGTTCGCAAGATGAAATTCTCTGAAGGCTATTCAAGTACGTGTATGTCCATCTTCTGTGTCGCTGTCACTGTCTGAATTTTGGACCATTATCTTTTCTAGATCCGAACAACATACTGTATCTTCAATATGTTCTTTTTATGCAATAACATCTTAATTTTCAACTTTAGGAATTGTAAAAATTTCCCTCAGGGTCCCTTGAAGAAATATCTCTCGGCTTGGGAAAATGAATCTACTCTATCAACAACAAACTCGGTGATGTACCCTCCAATGGTTCTATCAAACCAATGATCTACTGCTCGTGATATGACATCAGCTCTCTTAACCTTCTTGATCAAGTCTGACGTCCAAACCACAGGAGGTCTAGATCAGATCTCAAAATGGGTGTCTACAAACCTAGCTAACCACTCGTATAGCTCCTGATGGATTCCCCCAAATAAAATCTCATGTATATCAGTAAAGATATATTTATCCAAACAATCCTCTGTACTAAGATTAGGGTTCTTATTTTGGGCTTCATAGAAGTCCTTTTCTTGATCCTCTATCCACTTTTGAGTCTCTATCTTTGATGGAAACCACTTTGACATTCCCTCAAGAAGATTCTTGTTCCAGCGACGGAACCATTTGTTGGCATAGGAGCAAACCCAGGGTTCAACTCAAAGAGCGCACCAATAAGCCATAACTATTGGCCCTTTTGGAAACACCTATGAAGAAGATGCAGTCTCACCCAAAGCAGTTATGGAGGGGTTGCAGGAGAAATATGTCTACAACCAAGGGGAATATCAAGTGGATCTAATACAATAATAACACATCATTCATATGTCACTTATCATATTAGATCTACTTTTCCCATCTATTTATCAGATCTAACATTGTAATGCAATCACATTATATCAAATGGAAAAGATAGACAACCAATCACACATAACACAAGATGTACGTGGTTCACCCTCTCTCTAGGGCTACGTCCATAGAATTGTTCTTTCTAATATATTAAGATGAAGCATATAGTTCTTGTCTGCGCTATTAGCTAGCAGATCTTCTCTCTTCTCCTCTCTTTCTCTCCCCTCTTTGCTCACCCAGCTGTAGGTTTGACCTTCGCATCCAACTGATTATCTTACAATGCCAGAAGGCTCTGCCACTTAGCACTTCTCTCTCACACAACAATTATCTCTCACAACAGACCAACAAAAATGAATGAAAAAAAACTAGATCGAACCTCCTCCCTTCATGTAGGTTCTTATTTATACATTACAATCACTCACCGACATCCTTATTTTGAAACCTAGGTGTCCAAAACCCTAGATACCGAACCCTATGTGTCTAAAACCCTAGGTCAACTTGTCCCGTATTTTCAGGGCTTCTCCAGCCTGTCTTTCTTTCCTTCTCGCGCGATGCTCCAAATCATCCAATGGTGGCTTTCTCTGCTTTCTGAGCTTTCCACGATCCTTCTTTGTTTATGATCTGTCATTTGCGATCTCTTCGTCCAACAAATTTCTTTATCAGACTTCGCTCCACCTTTTCTTCTCTTTTTGCTCACTTCGACCCAATATCAGTCACCGTGTCTTCCCTGCAGTTTGCATTCTCCCTTTTCTTCCTTGATATTCACATACTTCCATAACCAAGGGCCAAAACCACCCAACAACTTGACGAAAAGAAGAAACAATGAAAGAAGGGTAAGGGGGATAAGAAACCTACCAATAATACTAGCAAGGGAAACACTGAAAAGAAGAAGTTGAAGTATCCCTATAATATTTGCAAGGAAGATGATCCGAATCACCAGTGCCCTCATCTTGCGAAGGGACATAATTTATTGGCATAGAAACAACCTATCGTGTTAACTAATCCATTTTCACATGGGAAAAATTTAGCTCAAGCCTCTTCAAGTACGGAAGGGGCCGGTCAAGAATTCCCTCTGTCTTCGAGTAATTCTTCATCCACAAATGTGTATATGATGAAAGGTAGCGTTGACATAAAAACTAGGACACATGACTATGGAATTCCAAACACCTTTGAGAAGGGTAAAGGATCCAAAAACAAACATCTTCCTCTCCAGATTGAGAAGACGTTGGGTGAAACAATGGCACTCATCCCCAAAGGTGCATTCAAGAAATCTTCCCACAACCCAATCGCAAGGGCTGCCCATAACTACTCTATGGTGAAGAATTTTTCACAAACCCCTTTTGCAATGTCAGGATTGGAAGTCCTCCAGAGTTTCCCTTCCTAGAGAAAGGCTCTGTTAGCTGCCTTAGGATCCACTGAGACTTGTAACACAAGAATGATCATGCTTGATACAACTGACTTAAAACCTTGTCTTCCTTACCATGTAGTGTTTCATATAGTAGTGGCTTACACCACGAAATATTTTACTCAGAATACTTTCCGCACGGTGGTTGATGAGGGAACCTCAACATGCATAATGTCATTGGCATGTTGGAAGGCCATTTTGGCTACGTCACCTACCCTTCTTACCACTTTCATGTATGGTCATTCGTTCTGACCACATGGAATCATCCCATCTTTTCCTTTGCAATTAGGAGGGAAGCCCTTATGCATCGAAGTTGAAGTGGTCGATGCATCTCTCGACTACAATCTCTTGTGAGGAAGGAGTTGGACCTACGCTATGAAAGCAGTGGTTGCGACCGTTTTTCGAGTCTTGTTGTTTCCAAACAAGGTCCATATCATGACCATTGATCATTTATCCTTCTCCCATCCTAAACCTTCATCAGGGGTATCCATTGTCTCGATGATTAATAACCCTCAGCCCAACATCGTCAACGTAGGGGTTGGTTTATGCCCACCTTTTATGGGTACTATTGATTACCCGCTTCCAACGGGCAATGTCCATTACATGTCTGTTATCCCCGACCAATGTAGGGTAAAAAATATTTCAAATCTCATCATTTCACATGACTTACTTTAACGATCCATGGACTCTTCATTCCCCATCAACCATGATGGAAGGGACAGGGCACCATGGCATGGCCATGCCTTTGTTTGCAACATAAGTTGCGTACTCTATAGTTCAGCAAGCTTCCGTCGACCCTGATCTGACTGCCACATAGAAGTTGGATCTGGTTCTCGAGCCTACATGGGCTCAAGGTTCCCTCGCTGATATTGATTCTTTAGAATTAATTTTTCCCTCAGACGAGGCAATTATTGAGGAAATGACTAGTCCAGACAGACCTTGGGATGATCTTCATCACAGATCTTACCTCTTCCCAGAGTTAATAAGAATTGAAGTAGGTAAATTCACTCTCACTATGACTGGAGATAAGGCTTGTCCTATCAATCCTTTGGCTACGCACGTTGTTTACCTTGAAGGAAATATGGAAACCATTGATCAAATGATACCTATCGATATCTACAGAATCCTTGGCGTCATGGAAAATATCTTCATCAAAGTGGACTGCTCCCCTAAGGAGATTCCAATCTACACATATTAATTTAAATAATTCCATGACATGTTTGCCTGGTCTTACAAGAAAATTCCAGGCATAGATCCAAGAATCATTGAACATGAATTCACTACATATACTGATGCTAAGTCGTTCTGGCAGAATCTTCGTCTAGTCAACCCTAGGAAAGCAATAGCTATTAAGGCTGAAGTAGAGAAACTACTCCAAGCTGGTTTCATCTACGCCATCCATTTGACTCAATGGGTGTCAAATCCCATTCCAGTCAACAAAAAACATGGTACGATTCATGTATGTACGGACTTCCGTGATTTGAACAAGGCCTGTCCAAAAGATAATTTCCCCACGCCATTTATTGCCCATATAGTCGATGAATTTGCAGGTTGTGAAGCCTTTTCTTTCATGGATGATTTTTCGGGATATAATTAGATATAGATCAAGCTTGAAGACCAACACAAAATTGATTTCATCTGTCCGTGGGCTACATTCTCTTATCGGAAGATTCCTTTTGTTCTAAAAAATGTTGGAGCTATGTTTTAGCAGGCCATGTCTTTTTCTTTCCATGACCTTAAACACATAGTCGAGGATTATCTCGATGATTTAGTTTCGTGATCTCTCAAGAGAGTTGATCATCCCGCACACCTCCGACTTATCTTTGAACGATGTCGCTACTACTAGATCTGCTTGAATCTAAACAAATGAAGTTTTTTCATCACATCGGGTCATCTGCTTGGTTTCATAGTTTTGACAATATGGATCATGGTCGATCCTCTAAATTTTGAGGTGATAGTTCAGTTGCCTCCCTCGTGCATAATTCCTTAGCTTTAGAGTTTACTGGAAAAAGTGAACTTTTTACGGCGTTTCATCGAAAACTATGCCGAGATAACAAAGGGTTTCATGTGTTTATTGAAGAAGGATGTTCCTTTCCATTGGTACGAGGCCGCTAAGTGCTCTTTTGAAGCATTGCAACTCACCCTCACGTCTACCCCTCTGCTTCAGCCACCCAATTATAATAAAGATTTCTTATTGCACTTGGCCATTGCGGAGTCGACCATCGGTATGGTATTGGTTCAGGAGGATGATTTTCTCTTAGAATATGTGATTTATTACTTGAGCCAAGGTTTGGTTGGACTGGAACTCAATTATTCCCACATTGAAAAACTTGCGTTGGAAGCAGTTCATGCCATCCAATGGTTCCATCATTACATCTTGTTTCACAAGACCACCTTCATTGTCGTTGTTAATCCGTTTCAATACACGTTGACACGATGTGTAATTAGCAGAAAGATCAGTATATGGATAGTTATCCTCCAAGAATTCGACTTGGATTTTTTTTCACCAAAATCCAAAAAGTCGTTGGTCTTTGCAGAACTCATTTAAGAACTTCCAGTCGAATCAGGTGATGTTATACCCGAAGAGTCGCCTATCAAATGAGACATGTTTATGATCACATCTTCAGACCCCTGGTATGAAGATATACTAGTCTATCTCAAGACTTTGAAGTGCCCTACCTCTGCTTCTCTTGATGAGTGTCATCGTATACACCATCAGGCGAAAACCTATCTCATACTCAAGGACAGTCTGTATCGTCGAGGTGTAGATTGCATCCTTTACTGATGTCTCACCCATGAAGAAGAAGAAATCATGCTTAACGATTGCCACACTAGAGCATGTGCTGGTCATTTGTTAAGGTTGGAAACAACCCAAAAGATTCTATGAGCCAATTAATTTTGACCGACATTAATCAAAGATTGTGTTGAATCGGTCAAGAAGTGCCACCTATGTCAGATATTCTCTCGGAAGAGGAGGGAACACCCCGCTTCCATGTTTCCCGTCCTCACAGTTGATCCCTTCACCAAGTGGGGGATTGATTACGCTACATGCAACCCTCTTTCCTCAAGGGGGAACCATTATATCATCGTAGCAGTAGACTACTTCACAAAGTGGGTCGAAGCTATGCCAACATTTAAATATGATGGAAAGACCACATCTCTCTTTTTGTTTAACTAGATAATAGCAAGGTTCGATGTCCTAAAAGAGATTGTCACTGACCATGGCAGCCACTTTCAGAACAAAATGATGTCTGAGTTAACATCAAAGATTGGATCGAGGAAAGAAAATTCATCTCCCTACTACCCACAAGCGAATGGTTAGGTGGAAGCTGTGAATAAATCCCTTAAGACTATCTTACAACAAACGATCGATTCAGCTAGTTCAAATTGGCATTTGATGTTGTATTCAACATTATAGGCCTATCGAACATCTGTTAAGAGTGCAACCAATTTCTCACCTTTTCAACTCGTTTACGGGATGGAAGCAGTATTGCCTATAGAGTGCCATATCCCCTCTCTCAAGTTGGTAGTACAGTTATTGCCAGACACTTCACCGCTTGAAGTGAGTTTATTATATCTTGAGCAGCATCGAGATGCAACCTTGGCTAATGAGGCTCACAAAAAAAGAGTCAAGTGTCAGTATGATTGGTCGGTCTTTCCTCAGATTTTCTCTGAAGGCGACCTTGTCCTAGTCTATGACCAAGATAAGGACCCCCTAGGGGCAGGCAAGTTCAATCCTATTGAAAAGTCAACAAGAAACATGCGTCTAATTTACTTTTCCCTTAAATAAATTAGACAATAAATATTAATCTATTATCTCATAATTACTTGAAATAATTAACTGAAATGGAAAATAAGTTAACTATGGGAAATTCGAGTTCAAAAGTTGAATGATAAGACATGGAGGTGACTTGAAGTTGTAACAGAGTTATAAGTGTAGTTATGAGAGTTGTGAAGTAGTTTAACTCAATTAAGTGAGTTAAGCCCAGTTGTACTAGTTGTAACTGAACTTACACTAGTGAGAGTTCAGTGAATTAATTATTAATTAATTCAAATCAGTGAACTCACATGCAACTGAAGATTTGCCATGGTTAACTACATGCATGTCAGATCCAGTGGAGACCCGGTTGAGAAAATAGGTGAAAGGGATAGTTTGGGTATTAGTTGCGATTTGAGTGAAGTGCACTCATGCAATCACACATGCAGTGGATATGCTCATGAGCATGTGCAAACTAGGAAATTCGAATTCATTGTGAGAATTCTAATTGTAGGGATTGTGCAAAGGAGGCAGGTTGTTTGGAGACAAAAATTGGCACATGTATTTGTTGAGTTTTGTATGACAATGTGAGACGATTGTATTTTATTGAGAGATCTTGAACTATATTTTTTTATGATATTGTTTCATGATCCATGATATACATAATATACGATAGTGGGGTTTTTAGCTTTATGCTTTTCTAGAAAAACTTCCGTGTTATGTGTTCTTGATATTTCACTTTGTGATCGTGGTTTAATTTCCACAAGATTATTAGTAGAAGCGATTTTGTATTTAACAGTGGCATATAATTTTTAGATTAGGAGAACCACAGGAAATACATTAAGTGTGTTGAAATTGCTACATGGTATCAGATCCACAGAGCCACGAAAGTGAGGTGCGAAAATAATAGTATTTTTCGAGGTCCCGTCTCTAGCAGGGTGCGAACTTTAGTATTGAAAACTCTCTCATAAGGTTCACAGGATATACACAGGTTAGGTGTGAACTTCCCTCACCCCACAGTGCATTACAGTGCGAACTTTCTCATAAGGTTAACAGGCTATACACAGGTGAGGTGAAAACTTCCCAGGGCAAGAAGGATTTTCTTGGTGCTACAGTTGATTCAATATTGAAATGGATTTCAATGGCTTAAGGTTGGAGAATGCTCTCAAGGGAAGCTCAAACTACATTGCTTGGAAGGACAGGATGGAGGCAATGCTCAAAGACAGTGGCTTGAAGGAATACATTGACAAAGATGTTCCTAAGCCAGATGCGACAGACACTACAAATCTTGATGCATGGAAAAATAAAGTGGCAAAGGTGAGGAGGATTCTGTTGGAAGGAGTACAAGACCATATTGTCTCAAGTCTCCATGGGAAAGCCACACCACATGCAATGTGGAAGGTTTTGATAGATCCATTCCAAAACAACAACAAACATAGGAAATTGGCACTCAAAGATAAACTCAGGAAGATCCTTTGACACCTGTCCTCCCTAATCCAATGACTATCCAATGGAGAAAATCTCCAGCCTCCACATATCCCCTCGTAGATCAATGATCCAAATATTTTCCTTTGGGATCTACGGCCTTGGATTCTTTGGACTTCGATGCTTCAAGATATTCCGAAACACAACTTCCGAGAAAACCCCAAGTACGATCGGACAAAGTTCACGATCTAGTGACATCTTTCCAACCCAGATCAACGGGTCCTTGCTACTTTGGCTATTCAGGCTTCATCGATCTCAAACTTTCATCCTTCGCATTCTCCCAGAGTGTTTCTACTTGGAGTTCATGATCTGTCTCCACCTTCCCTTATGGATCTGACGGTCCAGATTCTCTTCGGCCCTTCGGCTCTTCGGCTCTCTATCTCTTCGATGCTTCAACTTTTTGGCTCTTTAGGCTTTGACTCTTTACACTTCGGGAGTTTCAAACTCCTATACACACATTTCTCTTAGAGTGCCTCTATCTAAAATATTATATCTATTGACAAATGTCTCCTCGTAGATCGACGACCCTTGTCTCTTCGGTTATTTAGGTTTCAGATGTTTAAAACTTCTATGAGCTTGTTCCTCTCGGAGAGTCTTCACTCGAATTTGATGGGTTTCCACCATGCATCCTCCCAGATGATGGACGGTCCCAAATGAATTTGAAACTTTAAAAAGTATAACCTCTTGTGTGCACACAATTTTAAGGCTCGTGAAAGTCCATCTGAATCCAATGATTGTTGATCCTCTATGCTCAGACCCAACAAATGGGATCTGTTCTTCTCCTCTATGCTTCCTCTGTTCACTGGACATTGATCTAACGATCTAACTGCTCTCCACAACTGATCTGATGGATGTTTTCACTCCTCCTCCTGATATTTTGACTTCTTATGACTTGGAAGAGTTTGTCAGTATTCAAAGGTTTCAGCCTTTGAATGTTTTTCTATGAACCCAACTATTTGGATCTCTCTTGTGCTTATGAAAGTGTTATCTCTTCTGAGCTTTAGGACTTAGAATAATCTCGTCTCCCATGCACTCCTTGCATTATTCCTTATGAGATTGATCTCCTCGAATATTTCGATCTCCCACACACTCCTTGTGTTTTTGGAATTTATTCAAACTCAAATCTAAAGGATTTCTTGGAAATAAATTCTTCTCACCCTCCTGGCATTCTCCTTGCTCGATGCACACCTTGCAGAGCTTCTCCGTACATAGTGTTCAATAACTCCGTCTCTTTACAAACTCAACATAGAGGTATTTCTGTGCACTCCTTGCACTTCTGCTGGTGAAGGTGCAACAATATCTCTTCTGATCATTTCTGAGGTTAACTCACCTCTGTCAACGCACTCCTTGAGGACTATGTGAACTCCTTGCACTCATAACTCAAATGAGAGAAAAAATTGAAACTTATTAGTTACTTCAACATTTTATGCATTCAAACCATGAATGGCATATAAAAACATAATAATGAATGCAAATACATAAACACATTATATGCATTAAAAGTTTCTTTTCTATTATCTCTATGTGTCTATACAGATGTTTACAAAAACTGGATTGCAACAGAGTCCCAATTTTCTCAAGTTCTCCTAATGTAACTCTATCCTGAATTCTTCTCTCGATTTCTTCTTCTAAGACCTCTCTGACTCCTCCTAAGTCTCCTTATGAAATCTGATACAAGATATCCTTACAAAAGAGAGTCTCTATGAGCTTGTCCACTCTCACCTAACCTCATCTATTACATTGAAGTTTTCATAAATGTCCATCTAGTCTGAATTGAACCTAGTTCCATCAAATTGTCATCCATTAAAGGTGACCTTATCTTCTGACTATACAAAGACATGGCTTGGTCTTCACTAAAGCTTATAGAATGAATCTGTATGGGATATATTTCAAATTTAAAAATGGGAGGATTAATGCCTCTCCCTCTCTGAAATGCACGTTGATGTGCTGGAATGCTGGCATGATGTTGAGGTGGAGTGATTCTCCTACATCATACTCTAATGCTAGGAAAATAATGAGTTCCAACTCATGAGATCCTCTTCTTCTGTGTTGAAATCCTCTTGGATCCCAGTTTTTTCCTTAGATTTCTCCTCTTTCTTCTCTCCAGCTATGTTGTTGTTGTTGTGGCTTCTACATATTCTTCTTCTTTTTCCCTGCTGCTATGACAGGTTCTCCTCTGTTCAACTTTCCTTTACTGACTACTTCTTTCACTGACCTCAAAATTAACCTCCTTATCTCTTCTATCACCTTGTACAACTACTCTAATGGATGACTCTTCTTATGCAGTCTTCTCGAATACAAGTATTCCTTATCAATGGGTAGATCATCTTGATCCCCCATGTTGTTTTATTTTCCTTTTGTGGAATTAGCTTGCCACCCTGCTATAGATTCTAGTTCTGCAATCTTATCACTGAGTTCCTTCTCAACTTCCTCCTCTGACATATTGGCTTTTGTCAGCTCCTCTTCTGCTGGCATATCTCCAACTCCTTCCAGATGTTCTCTGAGCTAGTATGCTCCTCTATCTGTCTCCAACTTGACCTGTTGGATGTGTTGGTTTTTCCCTATCACCCTTCTCTCTAGGGCTTCCAATTATTCATACATATCAACAAAATCGATGCTATCTGATTCCTTCTCTACTACAGGATTTAGTGCTACAGTCATCTCCTGTTTAGCTTCCTTGATGAAAATTTTGAGCCATTGTTTTGAATGATCATCTCCTTCCTCTGGGGTAGACATTAGTGTCTACTCCATTTCTTCCTCTTTGAAATTTTTTGTTGGTTGTCCTTCCTCTTATGTTTCACTTTCATCATGTGCACTAGCCTCTACTTGGTTGTTTGGTAGGAATGTCTTGATACCTCCAATAATCCAAATTTTCCTCTAATCCTCCTCTTTGATGGTGAAAGTATTTAACTTCTCATCATCTTCATTGACATGGTCGGCAAACCCACATGAATCTTCACCTATAAACACTCGTTACTGACCTGAAACCACTTCTAAGCTGTTGAGACTTTTCGACAGTCTCATTTATTTCTCCCTACCCACTTGGAAATTTGGGAATTCTCTTCTTCCCACGAGGAAGTCTATGAGATCAACGGATCCCATATCATTTCCCACCAGGAAATATGAAATTTCAAGACTTCTCCTTTGGCAGTATATGAGACCTTCCACTGATCTCTTCCTATTTCCCACCTAGCAACTTGAAATTCCATTTCTACCAACCTGGAAATTTATGAGATCTTCATTTGATCTCACCTCCTCCTCATCACTGAGGTGTCTCCCAATTTATGGTTCACAGATGTGAATCTGTTCCTCCTCTGTGTCAATGAGGTTTTCTAATTCCCTCATCCACCTTCTCAGCTCTTGTTTCTTCTTTCTGGCCAAAAACTTTTGAACATGCCATTTTACCCTCCTGTTCACAGGACATTTGTACCTCCAGTGTACCCTTTCCTCCTGCTGCATCTTCAATGCTAGCTATTTCATCATTTCTCTTATCTGATTGAGCTCTAGAGCCATCTCTGGATTGCATTTCTTCTTGCAGCCTTTTATTCGACCACGTTCATGGCCTTCAGTAGCCATTTTCACCTCCTACCTTCCCTCCTGGAAAGCCTATGGATCACTCTACATCCAAGAGCATCCCCATATTCTTTTATAGCTCGCCCGATAGTTTAAATTTTTGCTACTGCGCACGTGCAACAAAATTCTCACAGAGAATCAGTACCCTGCTTCCTTCACCTTTTGTCTACAAGAAAAATTAACTTCAGATACCACTTGATGTTATTGAATTATCTCCTTTTAATGTCTCCCTCTTGTCTATTGTCTGTAAAAAAAATTCGGCCTTCTCCTCTTTCTGTTTTTCCTAATATCTACAGACGGAAATTAGCTCTGATACCACCTGGTATCATAGTATCTCCTGTCACCGTCTCTCCCTTTGCCTGTTGTCTATAAGAAAAATTATGGATCTGATACCACCTGATGCAGTCCCCGTACCCTCCTGGGGTTCTGCGACCTCCCAGTCTAGGATCTTTCTAATTTCATAGTCGAAGTGACTCTTAGGGCTCTTGATTGAACCCAAATCAATTATACATAGGCCCATTTTCCTTCTGTGTGCAGGTTCTGTCAGACCCGTGAGTTATTCCTGCACGCTTCCAAAACACTAAGGTTCAGGTGCTAGCTCCTTCCGTGATTAGCCCCTTCTTCATATGGCCCCGAGCTGTGTCATTGCAAAAATGCATGATTTTAGGCACAAGCAAGAGTGGTTTTAGACAAACCCATTTTTTCACCCACAATTCACATCTAGTTGCCACGTATCCCTTTGTATTACCATGGTTGAAATTGCGGCCTGCTCAAGGAGAATCAACATCCGAGCATGTCTTGTCCCCATAATCCTTTCCGTCCATTGATATCTCGCTTTCGCGATGATACGTGATCAGCAGATGTGATCTAATCTCCTTTTCCTTTCTTCTTTCCTCCTTCCACGCACGATCCCAGATCTCCACGATTTGTTGATGTGTAGCTCCTTTCCAAATCAATGACTGTGGATGATTCTATATTTCCATCCTTCGGGAGTTTTGAGTCTCAAACTTTCCCTTCCTCCATATGGAAATATTACAGAGTGGAATATATGCTTCCACCTATCTCCCTAAATCTACGGCCAGGATCCCCTCCATGAATCCATCCTTCGAGAATCTCAATTCTCAAACTCCTTCTTTTCCCTGTGTGATAATCTTCTAGAGTAGAAGATCTATCGACACTTGTCCCTCTTAATATATGGCTGGGATTTCCTCTGTGAATCTGGCCTTTTGGAATCTCAATTCTCAAACCCTCTCCACTACTGACTGGTTATCTTCCAGAGTGGAAGGTATCCTGACACATATCCTCCCCAATCAACAGATGTGCTCTCACTTCGGAACTTTGGTATCCTCAACCAAATCAATGATTTTTCAACCTCCTCCTCAATTAACAATTGAGATCTCCTTGGGGACTTTTGTTCTTTCACCCTATGGTTTCCTCCATAGTTCTCTGTACCCATAAATCCATATTTGGCACCACATGTTCACTTCCAGTTCAATGACTATCATCCTCTTCAGGACTTTGACCTTCAGCGATCTCAAATCTCAACCACCAAAAATCTCCATAGTGAATCCTTCCGGAGTGTTAGATCCTATGACACCTGTCCTCCCTTATCCAACGATTGTGCAATGGAGAAAATATACGTCCTCCATGTATCCCCTCATAGATCAATGATCCACATATTTTCTTTTGGGATCTATGGCCCTAGATGCTTCAAACTTTGACGCTTCAGGATATTCTGGAACACAACTTCCCAGAAACCCCGAAGTACGATCCTCCGAAGTTCATGATCTGGTGAAACCTATCCAACCGAGATCAATGAATCCCTGCTGCTTCTGCTGTTTGGGCTTCATTGATCTCAAACTTTTGTCCTTCGCATTCTCATAGAGTTTTTCTACTCAGATTTCATGATCTTTTTCCACGTACCCTGCTAGATCTGACGGTCCAGATTCTCTTTGGACCTTCGGCTCTTCGACTCTCTGACTCTTCGGTGCTTCCTCTTTTCAGCTCTTCAGGATTTGACTCTTCAGACTTTGGAAGTTTCAAACTCCTATAAACTCATTTCTCCCAGAGTGCATCTATTCGAAATCTTAGATCTACTGACAACTGTCTCCTCGCAGATCAACGACCCTCGACTCTTCAACTATTCGAGGTTCATATGTTTCAAACTTCTATGCGCTTGTTCCTTCTGGAGAGTCTTCACTCGAATTTGATGGTTTTCTTCCATGCGTCCTCCCAGATGATGGACGGTCCCAAATGAATTCAGGACTTTAACAAGTTTATCATGTTGTGCATACACAACATTAAGGCTAATGCACCTCCATTTGGATCCAACAATTGTTGATCCTCTGTGCTCGGAACCAACGAATGGGATCTATTCTTCTCCTCTGCACTTCCTTTATTCACTGGAAACTGATCTAACGGTACAAATTCTCTCCACAACTGATCTGCCAGATTTTTTCGTTCCTCCTCCTGAGGTTTTTAATTCTTTTTACTTGGAAGAGTTTGTTAGTGCTCAAAGGTTTCGACCTTAGAAGTTCTTTTTGCGAACCCAACTATTTGGATCTCACTTGCGCTTATGAAAGCGTTATCTCTTATGAGTTTTAGGACTTAGAATAATCCATTTGCCCATGCACTCCTTGCATTATCCCTTATGATATTTTTCTTCTCGAATATTTCAATCTCCCACGCACTCCTTGTGTTTATGAGATTTTGTCAAACTCAGATCTAAAGGATTTCTTGAAAAAAAATTCTTCTTTCCCTCCTGGCGTTCTCCTTGCTCGATGCACACCTTGTAGAGATTATCCTTACAAAGTGTTCAATAACTCTGACTCTTTACGAACTCAACACAAATTTATTTCTGTGCACTCCTTGCACTTTTGCTGGTGAAGGTTCAACAATATATCTTCTGAGCATTTATGAGGTTAACTCACCTTTGTCAACGCACTCCTTGCGGACTATGTGCACTCCTATCACTCGGAACTCAAATGAGAGAAACAATTGAAACTTATTCGTTACTTCACCAATTTATGCATTCAAACCATGAATAGAATATAAAAACATAATAATGAACACAAATACATAAACACACTATATGCAGGAAAAACGACTTTTCTATTATCGCTATCAGCCATTAAAGGTGAACTTATCTTCTTCTTGTACAAAGACATGGCTTGGTCTTGACTCAAGCTTACAGAATGAATCTGTATGGGATTATATTTCAAATTTAAAAATGGGAGGATTAATACCTCTCCCTCTCTGAAATGCGCGTTGACGTGTTGGAATGTTGGCACGTTGTTGAGGTGGAGTGATGCTCCTGCATCGTACTCCATTGCTGGGAAAATCATGATTTCCCGCTCATGATCTCCTCTTCTTCTATGTTTTAATCCTCCTGGATCCCAATTTTTTCCTTGGAGTTCTCCTCTTGCTTCTCTCCAACTATCGTGTTGTTGTTGTTGCTATTGTGGCTTCTAAATCTTCTTCTTCTTCTTCCCTGTTGCTACTACAGGTTCTCCTCTGTTCAACTTTCCTTTGTGACTGATTCTTGTGCTGACCTCAACATCAACCTCCTTATCTCTTCTATCACCCTCCCCATCTGCTCCAGTGGCTAGCTCTTCTTATGAAGTCTTCTCAGCTACAAGTCTTCCTTATCAGTGGGTAGATCATCTTGATCCCCATATTGTTTTCTTTTCCTTTTGTGGAATTAGCTTTCCACCCTGCTATAGATTCTAGTTTTGTAGTCTTATCATAGAGATGTTGCTCAGATTCCTCCTCTGACATATTGGCTTATGTCATCTCCTCTTATGATGGCATATCTCCAACTCCTTCCAGTTGTTCTTTGAGTTGGTATGCTTTTCTATCTATCTCCAACTTGACCTGTTGGATGTGTTGTCTGTGCACTATCACCATTCTCTCTGGGGCTTCCATTTATTCATAAAGGTCAACAAAATCCATGTTGTTTGCTTCCTCCTTTACTGCATGCTTCAGTGCTACAGTCATCTCCTGTTTAGCTTCCTGGATGAAAATTTTGAGCCATTCTTTTGAATGATCATCTCCTTCTATTGGGGTAGACATCAATGTCTACTCCATTTCTTCTGCTTTGATAGTATCGAATGGTTGTCCTTCCTCTTCTGTTGCACTTTCATCATGTGCACTGGCCTCTACTTGGTTGTTTGGTAGGAATGTCTTGATTCCTCCAATAATCAGAATGCTCCTATGATCCTCCTCTTTGATGGTGAAAGTATTTAACTTCTCATCATATTCATTGACATGGTCTACAAATCCACATGAATCTTCACCTATCAACACTCCTTGCTGAACTAAAACCACTTCTAAGCTCCTAATAATTTTCGATAGTCTCATTTCTTTCTCCCTGCCCACCTGGAAACTTGGGACTTCTCTTCTGCACACATGGCAGTCTATGAGATCAACTGATCCCATCTCATTTCCCACCTGGAAATATGAAATTTCAGCACTTCTCCTTTGGCAGTATATGAGACCTTCCACTAATCTCTTCCTATTTCCCACTTGGTAACTTGAAAGTCCATTTCTACCCACATGAAAATTTATGATATCTTCATCTGATCTCACGTCCTCCTCATCACTGAGGTGTCTCCCAATTTGTGATTCACAGATGTGAATCTGTTCCTCCTTTGTGTCACTGAGGTTTTCTAATTCCCTCATCCACCTTCTCAACTCTTGTTTCTGCTTTCTGGCCAACAACTTTTGAACAAGCCATTTTTCCCTCCTGTTCACAGGAAATTCATACCTCCAATGTACCTTTGCCTCCTTCTGCATCTTAAATTCTAGCTATTTCATCCTTTCTCTTATCTGATTGAGCTCCATATCCATCTCCGGATTGCATTTCTTCTTGTGGCCTTCTCTTCAACCACGCTCATGGCCTTCAGTAGCCATTTTCACCACCTACCTTTCATCCTGGAAAGCCTATGGATCACTCTACATCCATGAGCATCTCCATATTCTTTTACAACTCATCTGGATGTTTAAATTTTTCTACTGCACACGTGCAACAACCTTCTCACAGAGCATCATGACCCTGCTTCCTTCACCTGTTGTCTACAAGAAAACTTTAACTTCTACTACCTCTTGATGTTATCAGATTATCTCCTTTTATTTTCTCCCTCTTGTCTACTGTCTGCAAACAAAAATTTGCCTTCTCCTATTTCTCTTTCGCCTGAAATCTATAGATGAAAATCAACTCTGATACCACTTGGTATCAAAGTATCTCCTGTCAATGTCTCTCCCTTTTCCCATTGTCTGCAAGAAAAATTATGGCTCTGATACCACTTGATGCAACCCCTGCACCCTCCTAGGGTTCTACGACCACCCAATCTAGGATCTTTCTAATTTCATAGTCGAATTGACTCTTAGGGGTCTTGATTGAACCCAAATCAATTATACACAGGCCCCTTTTCCTTCTTTGTGTAGAAACTGTCAGACTCGTGAGCTATTCCTGCACGGTTCCAAAACACTAAGGTTTAGGTGCTAGCTCCTTCTTTGATTATTCCCTTCTTGATATGGACCTGAGCTGTGTCCTTGCACAAATTCGTGATTGCGGGTGCGGGCAAGAGTGGTTTTAGACCAACCCATTTTTCTCCCTGCAATTCACCTCCAGTTTCCACGTATCCCTTTGTTAAAACTGTGGTTGAAATTGTAGCCCACTCAAGGAGAATCAATGTCCAAGCGTGTCCTAGCCCTGTAATCCTTCCCATTCATTGATCTATCAATTTCACGATGATCCGTGATCAACGACTGTGATCTAATATCCTTTTCCTGCCTTCTTTCCTCCTTCGATGCATGATCCCATATCTCCATGATCTATTGACATGTAGCTCCCTTCCAAATCAATGACTGTGGTTGATTCCCGATTTTCGGCCTTCGGGAGTTTTGACTCTCAAAATTTCGCTTCTCCTCAACCAAATCAATGGTATTTCGACCCCCTCCTCGATCAATGATTGAGATATCCTTACGGACTTCGGTGATTTCACCCTCTTCTTTCCTCTGGAGTGCTCCGTACCCAGAATTCCAGATCTAGCGCCATGCGTCCGCTTCTAGATCAATGACTACCATCCACTTCGGGACTTTGGCCTTCGGCGATCTCAAATCTCAACCACCACAAATATCCGGAGTGAATCCTTTCGGAGTGTCATATCCTTTGACACTTGTCCTCCTTGATCCAACAACTGTTGAATGGATATAATATCTGTCCTCCACATATCCCCTCGCATATCAATGATCCACGTCTTTTCCTTTGGAATCTATGGCCCTGGATGCTTTGGACTTCGGTGCTTCAAGATATTCTGAAACACAACTTCCTAGAAAACCCGGAGTATGATCCTCTGAAGTTCATGATTTGGTGACACCTGTCCAACCCAGATCAATGACTCCCTGCTACTTCGACTGTTCAGGCTTCATCGATATCAAAATTTCATCCTTCATGTTATCCTAGAGTGTTTATACCTAGAGTTCATGATCTTTCGCCACATGCCCTTCTAGATCTGACTGTCCAGATTCTCTTTGTCCCTTCGATTCTTCGGTTCTCTGGCTCTTCGACGCTTCAAATTTTCGGCTCTTCAAACTTTGGGAGTTTCAAACTCCTATACACTCATTTCTCTCAGAGTGAATCTATCTGAAATCTCAGATATGATGAGAACTTCTTACTCGTAGATCAACGACCCTCAGCTCTTCAGCTATTTGGGGTTCGGATGTTTCAAACTTCTATGCACTCGTTCCTCCCAGAGAGTCTTCACTCAAATTTGATGGGTTTCCGTCATGTGTCCTCCCAAATGATGGATGGTCCCAAATGAATTCGAGACTTTAAATAGTCTACCCTCTTGTGCGTACACAATGTTAAGGCTCACGGAGCTTCGTTCGGAACCAACGATTGTTGATCCTCTATGCCCAGACCCAACGAATGGGAACTGTTATTCCCCTTTGTGCTTCCTTTGTTCACTAGAGACTGATCTAATGGTCTGACTACTCTCCACAACCGATTTGATGAATTTTATTATTGTTCCTCCTAAGCTTTTGACTTCTTCTGACTTGGTAGAGTTTTTCAGTGTTCAATGGTTTTGGCCTTTGAACTTTTTTCTGGGAACCCAACTATTTGGATCTCGCTTGCACTTCTAAAAGAGTTATCTCTTATAAGCTTTAGGAATTAGAATAATCCTGACACCCACACATCCTTCTGTTATTGCTTTTAAGCTTGATCTACTCAAAGATTTCGATCTCCCACGCACTCCTTGTGTTTCTGGGATTTCATCAAACTCAGATCCGAAGGATTTCTTGAAAATAAATTCTTCTTTCCCTCCTAGCGTTCTCCTTGCTTAATGCACACTTTGCAGAGCTTCTCCTTACAGAGTGTTTAGTAACTCTGTCTCTTTACGAACTGAACACAGATTTATTTTTGTGCACTCCTTGCACTTCTGCTAGTGAAGTTTCAATAGTATCTCTTTTGATCATTTCTGAGGTTAACTCACCTCTATCAACGCACTCCTTGCAGACTATGTGCACTCCTTGCACTCGAAACTCAAATGAGAGAAACAATTGAAACTTATTCATTACTTCACCACTTTATGCATTCAAATTATGAATGGCATATAAAAACATAATAATGAACGCAAATACATAAACACACTATATGCAGGAAAAACTGTGTTATCACGTATTATTGCTAAGGGGTGTTTTTCTCTTAGGAAGTGGCACCTTGGTCAAATATCCACGAAGGGGGGATAAAAAACATATTTCCCCCTTTTTATCCTAAATTTAGCACCCAGGCGCATTTTCTAAGGGGCACGTAGATATGGGCGGCCAAGATCTGTGCACTTAGATCTACAGTGCACAGTCCATATCAGACCCCCCCCCGAACTTCTGCCTTTAACAAGGGGGAGGGGTCTGAGTTGGTGGTTTCTAAGCATGGACCTTCCACTAACATGGTGCCTCCTCATTAACTCTGACCCCCCCACTCTAAGCTTCTTACCATTCCCCCCCCTCTGAGTAGACTTCTTACCACCTCCGCTTACTACTCTTGCCTACTGCCAACACGTGTCTTCCACTAAACCTTTCCCTCTTCCTGTCACATCTTCCTTTTCACTCCCACCTCTTGCCTCCTCACACTTATATTCCACTCATTGTTCTCCCAGCCTATCACCATTCTGCCTGTCCTTCTCCCTTTCTGCTTCTGCCCCTCGCCTCCGACATTTGTCTCCCATGTCACGTCCACCTATATTGTTGTCCCCACTCCTCTCTGCTTCTGCGATCTCTCCCCCTGCAACTGAGTCACCTTCACGTGCCACATCATCTCCATCCCATTGCACTTTAGAGCCCACATTCTGACTCCCAATATTTCCTAGTCACCTCTCCACTATCACATCCTTCCACCTAGCTACCAAACATATGTTGTAGTCGATTGTTCCTGCACTAATCACCTTGCCTACTTCTCCTCATCAGCCTCTCTGACTGCCTACCATATTCCTGGTCAACATCCAGTGAGGATCCTAGTGGCACAGTTTCAGAGTGAAACCAACGTGTTTTCTAGGTGCCAAGATGACTTGGGCCGTCTTGATCCCAATGAAGACAGTTAATGAAATCAAGGAAGGTGGATGAGACATTGTCTCCTTCCATAAATATAAGGCTAGGCCATGGAAGAAGGCTGTCATCGCAGTCTACCAGAGATCGTGTCTGATAGAAGACTGTATGGGAAGTCTAACCAATGTCTTCATGCGTAGCCTAATAGAGAAGATCACTAACGCAAAGCCTTAAATGCATGACATGATCACACTTCCAGAAATCACATCCAGTTCTAAGTATATGTAGGCATTTTTCAAATTTTGTTGTGGTCAATGGTTGAGCTAGGATCCAGTATTGTAAAGTTTTAATGAGGCCTCTGGTTCTCTAGTTATGTGTTGTAATTTGGGACTTATTGTTTAATGACAATCAACCTTATTTTCCACCTCTTTTGCCTATGATACTGAAACGCTCAGAAATGGATGATCCAGTCGAGTGTTGTAATCATATTGTGATGTATGTTGGATCACATTACTATTATAGCATTTTTAGTTTCTTGAAGTTCTGAATCCAAGAGGATACTGTATTTGAACCTTTTCCTCCTTAGGCTACTGGAAGACCTAATGTCCATAGCAGACCTTTACATTTTCTCCTCAAGTTCTTTCCCCTACTCACCCTAGCTATAACTTACTAACTGAAGTTAAATCAAGACCTCACCTGCTCATGCATGTTGGTCCATTTTTCTGAGTTAAAATGATATCATCTTGAGTCTGTGCCCATTCGACACCCCTTTAATTTATTCATTGTGACATAAAAACTGATGGGCACTACGCTTACCTCCCCTACAATCAGGAGG
The DNA here is from genome assembly GCA_009831015.1 of Picea engelmannii. NCBI lineage: Eukaryota > Viridiplantae > Streptophyta > Pinopsida > Pinales > Pinaceae > Picea > Picea engelmannii. Next base: position 1,392,048 of record ML777388.1, on the reverse strand, counting down.
TGACTTCTGGTGCTAACATTTATGGCTTCACTATCATGGACAAATTGAAGATTTCCCCTACGATTGAATGACAAAGCTTACTGGTTCTGAAGGTGCATCATAACTTAGTACATCAAATATTGCAACTGTGCACTTAGCGACTCCATTGATGCAAATCCACTGTTTCAGCTGTGGCTTCCAGAGGCAGACACACGAGGTCTTCTCCATAGCTGCCTCTAGCAACACCTGAATATGACCTAGAGAAAATTATCAGAAGATGAAATACCCTCCAGGAAGGTACTTCAGCTGCTGAACCAACTATTTCTGATGATTTTCAAAATCCTTCTATAGAAACTCCAATACTTTCTTCTCATTCTCTTGTTATACCATCTGTTGGAGTTTCCCAAAGTTTAAAGTTTGGGAGTGTTCCTGTTGATTTATCCCATCCTGGTCTTGGATTGGAAGGAGAAACCTTTGTCACTCCTATCTCCCTTGAAGTTGTACCATGGTTTAAACCTAGGACCTTAGAATATTTTCCCACTCTAGGATTTACTGCTCCTCCCCTTGTTAGAGTTTCTTCCTTTACAGAGAGGAAAACCTATGTTCCCTTAAGCCCTGTAGCTTTTTCCTCAAATCCCTTGTTGTTTCTGTTTCCTCCCGGAGGCTCAGTTCCAACCTCCTCTGTTCAAGCTACATCTCCTCTTGGTTCTCCTCCAGCTATCATCCCTATGGCAGGTGGTAATCCCCCTAAGAAAAAAATGGATGCCATAGTGGCTACAAGACATGCTCCTCTAATCTTACTTCAGCCAATGAATGCTCTCCCTGCTGGATATTACCTAAAATACATGCCCAAATTCATAGGAGAAGAAGACATAACTACTGAAGAACACCTTGTTTCCTTCTACAGTTATGTAGACAATATAAATATTGAAAACAAGGATGTGTGGATGAGAGTATTTGTCCAGATCCTTGATGGTGAGGCTAGGAAATGGTTTAAGGGGTTGACCCCTAGATCCATCATTGGGATTGAGGCTTTAGATGATGTTTTCTTGAGACAATGGGGGGATAAAAAATACTTTATGTATTATATCACATAGTTCGAGTCCCTAAGGAGAAAAGAGGGAAAGTCTATCTTTGATTTCTCCAAAAGATTCAACAAAATGCATAACAAGATTCCTGCTGAGATAAAGTCTACATAAGCCTTTGCCAAAATTACTTATGCTAGTGATTTTGACCCTGATTTATGCCTCCTATTGAGAGAGAGAAGAGATACTTCCTTGGCTCATATGCAAGATACAACTCTAAAAGTAGAGTCCAACATATTGGCAGTTGACCGACTTAGGAATAAAGTTGATAGAGACAGAGGAAGGGGAAGATATGAAGCTTCAACCTCCAGTTCCTCTGCATTCCACTCCCAAGTAGATGAATTGACTGAGATGGTAAAATATCTTTTTGCAGAAATGGAGAAGATGAGATTTGAAGGGAAGAAAGGTTATAAGAGTGCCCAAAATATTGAAAAAAGATGTAACTTTAGAATACCAAATAATTCCCCTTAAATACTTCCAAGAGAGCCTCGAAACAGAGATAGGGATGATCAGAAAATCCAAACCCCTCTCCAAAATAACCTAGTTGTTGATGAAGAAGGAGAGGAAGAAGAGATTTATCCTAAAATTCATTGTCTTGGAGACACCTCTTTATTTCCCCATTTAACCCAATCTGCATATGAGGAGTCTGCCATGGACACCTAGATAAATGAGCTGAGTAAAGGGGAGAAGACCAATAATAGTCCCAATAAATATAACCTTAGGTCTAAGAAGAAAGAAGGGAAGTATGGCATCCTTGATCATCCTTCCATAGTAGAGAATCCTACTAAAGATGCAACAAACAACAACAAGGAAAATAAAACTCATAATCCCTCACCAATAGCAAAAGGTCATGTCCCAGAAGTGAGAGAAATTTTGAAGACCCCCTCCTATTTTAACTTTGAGCATGAAATTCAAAATATTAGGATCCCTGTACCCCTTTCAGAGCTGTTCAAGCATGAAGATTTTAAAAGTTCCCTCTCTAAAGTATTGCAGTATGAACCATCATGTCATTCCACATACTCAGTAAACCTCCAAGATGAGAATCCTACAGTCATCCTAGGTCCTTGGGTAGAAGATATAGATGATTCATCCCATCCCTTCTATACTTCACTGAACATACATGACAAGGTGCTGCACAATCATTTGATGGACTCATGAGAATATATTAATATCATGCCCAAAACTATCATGGATGAGCTTGGATTAGAAATCAAAAATACTTACCATGACTTGTATTCTTTTGATTCTAGGAAAGTGTAGTGTCTTGGGGTCATCAAAGATCTGTTCGTGACCTTGTTTCAGTTGCCCATGAAAAGTGTGGTCATGGATATCATAGTAGTTGATGTTCCCCCCAAGTTTGGCATTCTCTTGTCAAGATCTTGGATAAAATGAGTTGGGGGAACATTGCAGATGGACCTCACATATGCTACCATTCCTTTGTTTTGGGGGGAGCATAGAAGACTGTACAAAGGATCTCAGTTATCCTATATTATTAGTGATGAAGTAGACCCCACCAACCATCCTATCTTTTCACTTGATACTAATTTGGGATCCATCTTATTGCAGCTCATTGATGCCCCTGAACCCCCTCTTGAAATTATAAAGAAGTCCTTTACTCTCTGTGAATATTCTCCTATGATTACCTCTGTTTGGAAAATGTTCTTTGATGGAGCCTCTTCTAGAGAAGGTGTTGGTGTTGGAGTGGTCTTTGTTTCACCTATTCAAGAAATTATATCTCTATCCTACAAATTAGAATTTGAAACTACCAATAATGCGCCATAGTATGAAGCTCTTGTTTTGGGTTTGAGGGATACAAAGGACAGGGGGATTGAGGAGATATTAGTGTTTGAGGATGTTGAGTTAATTGTCCATCAGATAAGAAATATTTATCAATCCAAGAACCCTTGGCTTAGAAGTTACAGAAATGAAGTCTGGGATCTAGTTGAGAGTTTTTTCTTAGCCTTCAAAATTTCATTTGTTCCAAGATAAGAGAATGCCATGGACGATTCTCTAGTTGTTCCAACAAGTAATTTGAGAGTCCCTCTTCCACCTAAAATCGGGTATGATGTAGACGTGAAATATAGACCCTCTATACCTGACAATGTCAAACATTGGAAAGTGTTTGAGGATGATCTTGAAATCAAAAGATTCCTGGAGACTGTTGATGAGTTGTCTGCATTACACATTGATCAAGATCCTGATTCTAAAATAAATCCTCATGCTGATGTTTTTTTGAAAAAAATTGCTAATAATCATATTTTCCAATTGCCCAGTAATCATATCCCAAAGGGACTAGTTCCTTTGGAAAGAGTATTTGACAGAAATGATGCAACATTAAAGGGTAAATTTTCAAATGAGGATGTGGGTTTAGCTGAGTGCAATATTGGTACAGAGAAGGATCCAAAATTTGTCAAGTTGTCAAGAAGCCTGTCAAAGGAACAAAAGGTTGAGTATGCCAAGCTGATAAAAGAGTTTGTTGATGTGTTCGCCTGGACATATGAAGATCTTAGAATATACGACACAAATGTCATTAAGCATAAGGTCTCATTGTAGGAGGAGGCCAAACCATTTAGGAATAAATTAAGAAAAATAAATCATATGTTATTGCCTATTATAGAAAGGGAGGTAAAGAAGTTGCTGGAAACCCAAATCATTGGCCCTTTGAGATATTCTGAATGGGTAGCCAACCTGGTCCTAGTAGGAAACAAGAATGGAGAAATCATACTATGTGTCGATTTCAGGAACCTGAACAGAATATCTAAGAAGGACAATTACCCTTTGCCAAAGATGGAACACATATTGTAGAGGGTGATAGGTGCATCTCGGATGTCTATGATTGATGGATTTTTAATCTATAATCAGATCTCTGTCTTTCTTGAAGAAAGAGAAAAGACGACCTTCACCACTCCTTGGGGTACATTCATGTATGATAAGATTCACTTTGGATTGATGAACACAAGGGAAACCTTTTAGGGAGCTATGGACATCACCTTCATTGGAGAAAAGGATAATATTTTAGTCATCTACTTGGATGAAATTACAGTTTTTTCTAGGTCTGATAAAGAAAATTGTCATTATATGCGAAAGATCTTTTAGAAATGCAGAAAATTTGGTCTCTCTCTGAATCCCAAGAATTCATTGTTTGCTATGAAGGAGGGAAAATTACTAGGGAACATAGTATCAGCTGGGGGGGTCGGAATTGATTCAAGTAGGGTATAAGCTATCTGAACCTTATCGCTTCCCATATTCAAGAAGGAAGTTTAGTCTTTCCAGGGAAAAATTAATTTTCCGAGAATGTTTGTTTCAAATTTTGCTGAATTGGTGAAGCACATCACAACCATGCTTAGGAAGGGGAATGAAATGAAATGGACTGCTGAGTCTAGAAGCTATTTTGACCAAATCAAGAAGGTTTTGACTAAGGCACCTATGCTTATCAGTCCTGATTACTCCAAAGATTTTCTGATTTTTTCCCTTGCTTCTTTTGATACAGTAGCAACTATTTTATTGTAGAAGAATGCCAAAGGGCTAGACAAGCCTATTTCTTTTTTTAGCAAATCACTGAGGGATGCAAAGATAAAATATGACATCATGGAAAAACAAGACTATGCTTTGGTGAAAGCCCTCAAGGATTTTAGAATCTATGTCCTGCATTCAAAAGTTATTGCATATCTTCCTTCAACCTCTATGAAGGACATTCTCATTCAGCTAGACATAGACGATATAAGGAGCAAGTGGATTTCCAAAATCCTTAAATTTGATCTGATGATAAATCCTACCAAGCTAGTTAAAGGCCAAGGTTTATCCAATCTATTGGATGAATATAATTGCAAAGATTTGGGGATGAACTGCATCAGCATATGCTCATAAAATCAACAATATGAGTTGTCTTGTATAGGCCCACAGGTTATCCCTCTATTGGAAGAATGCATCTGGTACAAAGATATTAATTTTTTTCTACAAGAGTTGCGACCTCCATATGGTATGGGAAAAAGTAAGACAAGAGCTCTTAAGTTCAAAGAAATTAAATATTGTCTTATTGATCGGGTTTTGTATTGGAAAGATCCCCTAGGAGTGCTACTATAGACCCACAAGAGGCCCAAAATATTATGTTTGATTTGCATGACACTCTGTGTGCGGGACATCACTTCTAGAGGACCACATCATATTTTTGGCCTACTCTATTCACAGATGTCTGTGCAAAAATGAGGGCTTGTGTTAAATGTCAGAAATTCACTGGGAAGCAACAGCTCAAGTCTTTGTCACTGAAGCCTATGATATCTTCAAGACCCTTTCAGGAGTGGGTCCTAGATTTACTGGGGAAATTCATCCTACTTCAAGTGGTCAGAACAGGTGGATCTTGACTACCGCTAATTACTTTACCAAGTGGATAGAAGCTATCCCCACATGGATTTATTCTCACAAGGTAATCATTGGTTTTCTTGAAGACATTATGGCAATATTTGGTTGTCCAATTAGAATCATAACTGATAATGCTGCATCCTTCAAAGTCGAGCCATTGATCCAGTTTTGTGAACAATTTGGAATTTCACCGATTCACTCAACTCCTCCCTACCCCCAAGGGAATGGAATGGAAGATTCCTCTAACAAGAGCCTGATAAAGATCATAAAAATACTGCTATATGACAACAAGAAAGCATGGGATTCGAAGCTCAAAGTTTCTCTATGGGCTGGCAGAGTGACAAAAAATAGGTATCTTGGTGTCTCTCCTTTTTAGCTTGTGTATGGACTTGAGGCCATCTTTCCTTCTCAGCTCGCCTTTCCAATGGAAATATTCTTCCAAGATTACCAAGGGGAACTTGATGATATGATCAGAAGAATGCAACAGTTGGTAGAAGTGCAACAGACTAGAGAGAAGATATTGGACAAAGCGCATGAACATCAATGAAAGATCAAGCAAGATTTCGACAAGAAATTAAGAAAAGAGGATTTACAGCTGGGAGATCTGGTTCTTGAATGGGATGCACCCAAAAAGGACAGGGGAAATCATGGTAAATTTGAAGCCTTGTGGATCAGACCCTTCAACATCTCTGAGAAGTTTCTAAATAACACTTATAGGTTGCAAAATTTGGAGGGTGATGAAGTTTTTGGTGGTCCTGTTAATGGGAATTTTTTGAAAAGGTTTTTTTTTTGAGTCATGAGTGGCTCCTTCATGCCATTGTAAATATCATTTTATTTCTATTTTAAATGGCTGACTCCACAACCCAACTAAGGAACTGAATATTCTAAAGTTCTTAGAGCCTCACAGGGAGGTCTCTATCCCCCATGGAGCCTAATTTTAGCACATATTATTTCTAAGGGGTGTTTTTCCCTTAGGAAGTAGCACCTTGGTTAAATATGCACGAAGGGGGGATAAAAAACCCTCTTTTCCCTTTTTATCCTAATTTTAGCGCCCGAGCGATTTGTGCTAAGGGGTGCGTAGATCTGGGCGTCCGAGATCTATGCACTCAGATATACGATGCACAGCCCATATTGGATGCCCCCTGACTTTCTGCCTTTAATGGGGGTGGGGGTACGAGTTGATGTTTTCTGAGTGCATGCCCCCCCACTAATGCAACAACTCCTCGTTAACTTGAACCCCCTCCACACTAAACTGCTTACTACCCCCCCCCCCCTGAATAGACCGCTTACCGCCTCCACTTACTTCTCTCACCTACCACCGACACCTGTCTTCCACTCAACCTTTCCCTCTACCTGTCACATCTTTCTTTTCACTCCCACCTCTCTCCTCCTCACACTTGTCTTCCACTCATCGTCCTCCTGGACTATCACCATTCCGCCTATCCTTCTCCCTTTCCTCTTCCACCCCTCACCTCCCAAAATCTATCTCCCATGTCACCTCCACCTATATTGTTGTCCCCACTCCCCTCTGATTCTGCGGCCTCTCCCCCTACTACTGTGTCACCTTCCCATGCCACATCACCTTCATCTCATTGCACTTCAGCACCTGCGTTATGATGCCCAATATTTCCGAGTCACCTCTTCACTATCACATCATTCCACCTGGCTGCCAAACATTTGTTGTAGTCTGGGTGCCTGCACCAATCACCTCGCCAACTCCTCTGCATCAGCCTCCCCAACCACCTGTTATCTTTTTGGTCAACATCCAACGAAGATCCCAGTGGCACAGTTTCGGAGTGAGGCCAGTGTGTTTTCCAGGTGTTGAGTTGACTTGGGCCTTCTTGATCCCGATGAAGATAGTTAATGAAAGAAGGGAAGGTGGTTGAGACATCATATCCTTCCATAAATAGAAGGCTAGAATGTGGAAGTAGGTTGTCAGTGTAGTCTACTAGAGATCGCATCTGATAGAAGACTGAATGAGAAGTCTAACCAACGTCTACATGCGTAGCCTGATAGAGAATCTCACTAACACAAATCCTTAAACACATGACATGATCACATTTCGGGAAATTAGAGCCAGTTCTAAGTATATGTAGGCATTTTTTCCATTTTGTTGTGGTCGATGGTTGAGCTAGGATCTTGTTTTGTAAGTTTTAATGAGGCCTTTGGTTCTCTGGTTATGTGTTGTAATTTGAGACTTCTTGTTTAATGACATTCAACCTTATTTTCCACCTCTTTTGCCTCTGATACTGAAAGGCTTGGGCATGGATGATCCATTTGAGTGTTGTAATCATATTGTGATGTATGTTGGATCATAGTACTATTATAGTTTTGAATCCAAGAGGATCTTTTATTTGAACCTTTTCCTCCTTAGGCTGTTGGAAGACCTGATGTCCATAGCAGACATTTAAATTTTCTCCTCAAGTTCTTCCTCCTACTCACCCTAGATACAAATTAATGATTGAAGTTAAATCAAGACCTCACTTTCTCATGCATGCTAGTCCAGTTTTCTGAGTAAAAGTGATATCATCTTGAGTCTGCGCCCATTCAACCCCCCTTTAATTTATTCATTGTGACATACAAATTGACAGGTGTTGGGCATACCTCCCCTGCAATCATGAGGTGACTTCTAGTGCTAAGAAAATTATTTTCTATTATCTCTGTGTGTCTATACAAATGTTTACAAAAACTGGATTGCAATAGAGTTCCATTTTTCTCAAGTTCTCCTAATCTAACTCTATCATGAGTTTTTCTTCTAAGACCTCTCTCAATCCTTCTAAGTCTCTGTTGGCCCTTTGGTATGAAAGTAAGCGAATAGTAAAGAAGAAAACACAAAATGTGAACTACCCACAAGATACAGTGACTGAAATTGGTTCAAAGTGAGAAAAAGAGCAGAAAAGACAAAGCGAAGTAAGAGAAAGCAAGCCATTGGATGAAGAGATCGAGGATGACACATCAGCAAGGAAGACAGATCGTGGAGAACTCAGCAAGAAGAAAATTCCACGATTGGATTCTTTGGTGAACCATGCAAGAAGGAAGGAAAGATAGGCTAGCAAATCCCTAAAAACATGGGTCAAGTTGACCTAGGGTTTTAGACACCTAGGGTTTTGGTATCTAGGGTTTTGACACTTAGGTTTTGGCCTAAGGTTGTCGGTGAGATATTGTAATGTATAAATAAAGGTCAAGAGGACCTAGGATGGGTTGTTGTCATTATCATTGTTGTTAATTTTCATTCCAAGTTCGTTATGAGTGATTATTGTAGTGAGAGGGAGAAGCATTGAGGAGTGGGGGAAGCCTGTTTTCTAAGATCTTCAGCTGGGTGCGAAGATCAACCCTGCAGTTGGGTATGCAGGGAGGGAAGATAGAGAGAAAGAGAGAAGATCTACTAGCTAAGAGCACATATAAGAACTGTATGCTTTCAACTTAATATATTATAAAGCACAGCTTTTTGGATGTATCCCTAGGGAGAGGTTGAACCACGTACATCTTTTTGTTATGTGTGATTGATGTTGTGTTCTCTTGTTTATAGATATATTGTTATTTCATTATTGTGTTAGATATGATAGATAGTTTTGGGAAGTAGATTTGAGCTGGCAATTGATATCTAGATGCTATGTTGTTCTTATATCAGATCCACTTGGTATTCGCTTAGTTGTAGACGACTGTTTCCTGCAACCCCCCATACTACTTCGGGTGACATTGCATCTGCCTTGCAAGTGTTGCCGAAAGGGCCAATAGTTAGGGATTGTTGGTGCACTCTTGGAGTTGAACCCTAGGTGTGCCCCTATGCCAACAAATGGTTCTGTTGACACGACATGAATATTCTTGATGAAATGTCAAGGTGGTTTCCATCGAAGACAAAGATTCAAAAGTGGATAGAAGATCAACAAAAGTACTTCGTTGAAGCCCTAAGAAGAACCCTAATCTTAGTACAGAGGATTGGTTGGGAAGATATATCTTTATTGATATACATGAGAATTTCTTTGGAGGAATCCATCAGGAGCTATATGAGTGGCTAGCTAGGTTAGAAGATACCCAGTTTGCGATCATATCTAGAACCCTTGTGGGTTGGACGTTGGCGCTGATCAAGAAGACAAAGAGAGTTGATAACACCATGTCAAGTGCAGTAGATCATTGGTTTGATAGCACCATTGGAGGGTACGTCACTGAGTTTTATATTGACAGAGTAGATTCATATAGCCAAGTCGAGAGGTACTTCTTTAAGGGACCCAGAAGAATATTTTTACACTTTTTAAAGTTGAAGATCAAGATGCTATTACATGAGAAGAACATATTAAATGTACAATAGTTGGTCGGATTGGAAAAGTATAATGTTCAAGAACTAGGATGACGACAGTGAGACAGAGGCTAGACATATGCACAATGGGAGAGTGTTCAGAGACGTTCTTCTTGTGAACCTATTTAAGAAGAACTACGAGGATGAGGGTTTCTACAGTGGACACGAGGCATATTTGACAGACGAAGAGTATTCAGAATCCACTAGGGTAGAGGAAGGGAAAGATGAAGAACCTCGTCGGGAAGAGACAAAAACTTTAGGAACCACGCCGACTACTGAAGTGAGTACTATTATTCCTCATGTTGTTTCAACAACATTAAGCAACCAAACTAATCAGAGTCACCAGAGCACTCATAGCACTATCACTAGTAGTCCACCACATATTCAGTCAAGAAACCTAGGAAGATCTATGGAAGATGAGATGAGGTTACCTACCTTCAGAGGAGATGGATCTAAATATCCTGATCAATATTGGTTTCTATGAAAAGATGTGTGGAGTATTAAAAATATCACCAACGAAGCTGTTAAATGAGCTCAATTTAATACTACCCTAAGAGATTGCGCACTAATCTGGTACATGAAATTTGTCCAAGGAGTTGCACCTAAACTGTTGAATTCAAGAAACCTAAGTTAGAGTCACATTGCATTACTGAACTAAAATAAATCAAGAAGAGAATAGATGAACCTATGTGGGAGTTTGATCAGAGATTTAATACCTTGATAGGCCATTTGAGTTTTTAGATCCCAGATGAGCAGAACAAGGAGTGGTTCATTACTACACTCTTACTACACATCGGAGTTCCTCTGATGAAACAAAAGATTACTTTGCAAGCGGAGGTATTGTAGATCACCATGAAGTTAGAATCAATCCCTATGGTTGAATCCAACTTAGGTATGAGTCAAATCTTGAGTCAACTAACTAGTTTATCTCTGTAGGTTGAAGATACGAAGAAGGACAAGGGAAAAGATAAAATAGAAGATATATGGTGAATTAGATGCAAATTAGAATCCCATGAAAAGGATCACTATCCCCTATTTCGTGAGTATCTAGAATTTGAATCCCTGAGTCCTTTAAAGCAAGTTAGCTTACCATGGTGCAAGGTATGTAGAAATAGACATCGCCTTGGTGAATGCTACTACATGAAAAAATATGTCAAGACACCCAAAAATCTATATTGCACGTTCTGTAAGTCGGTGGGGCATGATGATAGGGATTTTAGGGCCTATGACCTCATGCATGAAAGGTCAAGGGATATATACACAATTCAAGGTGAATTATAGCAAGAAGGAAACACTACAAAATATAATTCTCCAAGAAGAGGAAACTTTAATCCCCGCAGTGGATTCAGGGGAAGAGGAGGAGGAGGAGGTATGGGTCGAGGTATGGGCCAAATCATTTGTTATAAATGTGCACAGCTAGGACACTTAGAAAGGGACTTCCATAACCCTTGTACAACTTGCAGCTACTACAGCTCATTCAAACATGTTATCAAAGATTGTCTTGTGTTTTCATAACCCTAAATTGCACCAGGCATGCATACCTGGCATCAGACCATCTAACTTGCTATATTTTCCAAGCCAACACTGAAAAATATCTTCAAAAAACCATTGCTTTGAAGGTGTATGCGCCCTGCACCATTATTACCTGTGTACACATGCATGCAGACCCATTACAACCTTGTACACTCACGAAATATCATGAAAAGTGGAAAGTTGCATAGGATACTTGTTTCCGAGTCATTACTTAACCGTTTGAATGCCAATAGGCAGTAACCCCAACCATTACTATCCCTTTTGGCATATAAAAGAAGGGGTTGGGGTCTCATTGCAAGGAGAAGCACAAGAGCAAAGAAACTCTTCCCATTATATCAATCTCCCTTTGCCCCAATTGCAAATCCCTTTACTGTTTCCCTAAGAGAGAACTGAAGAGGAGAAGAAGACATGGAAGTAGTTGGTGCATGGTGAAGAGGATCCCATGAACAAGTTCGTGGAGCAGTGCATGTCTCATGTTGTAAGTGGCTTTTTGTGTGATTAATATAAATAATTACTTTTTCCGTTCCGCAAAATGACATCTTAAACTTATATGATTTGTTTACATTTCTTGTTTATGATGTCTAACCCACTAATCCATATGTAGAATGCATGGTTGTAGTTTCTTGTTTGTATTTTGATGAATGCAGGTCAGCCTTGGGAGGATATTTGCAGTCAGGAAACAACCAAGCGTAAAGGGATCGACACAGGATGCGAAGTTTAAGGTAGGCCTACCGGATCCCTCTCTCTTGTATTTTACGTATGATTGTGGGGTAATGTTGGGATAGTGATTAAAAATAGGAGACTTTAGATAGTTTTATCTACCTACACTTTAGACCCTTGGTGTAGTCTGTAGAGGGGTTTTCCCACTATAGCAGAGTTGGTGATCATACTGGGGAGACTTTAGGGTCTTTGGGGATATTTCTTTTGGGTACTTTGAATCAGTTTATTTACCGTTTTTTGAGTTTCTGTGAGCTTCTGTGTCTTTAAGGGATGTTGGTCTTCCATACCAGTAATCCCTGCCTGTGTTGGACTATTGTTTTTTCATTTTTTTGAGGAGTTACAGAGGTGTACGTTCCCTGTAGTCAGCCTGCATGCATGCATGCATGCCCTTCCCTTGGACATCCCGCGTACATGTGCTTTCTTTTGAAGTGTCAGTAGTGTGGTTGTTGAGAGATTTTTTGTAAAAAGAAGAGCCAGTCATCCTCTTCCCTGTCAGGAGTCACACTCCTCAAGGGTTTTCTCGATCTAGTACTAGTCTCTATTATAGTAGTCTGTAGCCTAGTTCTAACTTCAATTTAGCTTTCTTTTGACCAAACATTTATTGTTTTTTCTTTAAATAGGGTTTTTAGACAAGTTGGTGAGTCTGCTTTGATCTGTCTGCTTGGTATTGTCAGTGACTCCCTGTGATCTATGATTGGGCCAGAAGCCATTTCTTGGTCCTGTCTTGTCATCCTTTTTCCCTTTTTTGCTTTGGAAGAAAAGAAAAGAATTCATTTTCAAATTTATTGTTTTAAAGCATAAAACAATAAAAAAAAAAATCTTTCAGTTCTTTGTTTGGTAAAGTAGTTTAGGTTAGGTTTCTTCATTTACCAGGGAAAAATAAAGTTTTCTTAAGTTATTTAATTGAATGATTAGGAAATTAAGTAGCTCGTAGTTGAGAAAAATCTTGTTTTGAGTTTTTTCTTTTTAAAGATACGAGAAAAGTAGTTACGAAAAGTTTGGTGAAAGAGTTTCAATTGGAAAATATTTATTTGTGAAGAAAATAAGTACTTTTGTTTCCAATATCATCTTATGCTCTTCTCTTTCATCTCTTAAAGAACATCATTGGTTTCACTCTCATTCCTTTTGAATTAAGACAACCACTAAAATTAATGCCTAATTAAAAGTTATTAGACTTTGTGTTTGCAGGGTTCATCAATTTAGTCTAGGCTAGAGCCTTGATTTAGGATTGGAGAGGAAACTCTTCAAGGCTACAAAAACACACATAAGAGTCTGAGCTAGGGAGTGTTTGAAAGTCCAGTAATCGTGAAAGTTATTTGGGACCCCCCTCTAACATAGGGGATAAACACGAGGTCGTGTGTGGAAAAGTAGGGAAGATAACCCCTCCAAAGTCTGACCAAGCGTAGTGGGGAATGCATATAGAGGGCATTTCTTGGGATTCTGTTGATCGCATTTGCCATGAATCTTTGTGGGTCTCGAATCCATTTGAGGTCCTCAGTCATCTTCCAGAACACTTTCTTTCGATACCCTTGATAGGTTTCGGGCTTGATACCCTACTCATTACAATCCACCCGACTGTCGAGTATACTCGCCTAGTGATTGTTCGCGCACTAGAAACCTAGTTGCCTTTATATTAGTGATTTACATAGGTGACTATGGGGGTATACCATAGTACCTATGGTAGACATCAGGCCATGCTTTTCAGAGCATACCCATAGAGTTCTTCTATATTCGAGTTGCACTTGCACCAGTAAGTTTCTCTAGTGTTGGTTGTTGTAACTGTTCTTCCAACTAGCTTGTGATCTACTTGTCTTAACTCATAGGAACTTTTTCTAGTGTGTGCTAGTTTTTTAAAAAAAATTATAGAAATCCCTAGTGTGTATTTTATATTCTCACATAGTGGAGGATCATGAGCTCTGCCATTCGCGAAGGCTTTTGGGCCTATCGTCAGTTGATCTCGATCCACCCCCACCATCGCTAATGCAAAAAACTATACCAGCAAGGGCCTTTTGAGGTGATTGGGTTATAGGAAACTATGCCCTACTCATCTCTGAGAGGAAAACATTTTATTCCAAAGGAACCAATCATTTGTAACCTCGGAGTGCAATATCTTGGTCAATATAACCCTCCAATCACTGATCTATCTATGCCCATCATTGTACAAGTTCAACCTTGCGAGCATCAGGTAGTGTCACAAGCAACGATGGAAAAAAATGTTGCTACTTCTTCAGGGAATACTCATATTTCCTCTACGACTGTCACTATAGTGGGTGTTATGCCTCCTAAACAACCATCGTTGGTCCGGGCCACTATGGTATCGACTGCCTCTACCTCGGGCAATGGTTTGATTTCTTCTATGGAAATGATCACTGCTCCTTTCACCAAGAGTGTGACAGGCCCTCCGTTCTCATATGGGATGCCTGGCTTCAGTACGAGCACTCTAGTTTCCTACTGCAATCAACAGACTTTAGTTCTTGGGGCAGGGAGCTCCAACGCTCCTCTGCAAGGATCTATGGGGGGAACTTCAGCACCCTATAACATTTTCCTTTATAGAGGGGGTCATATACCTCCTTCGTCCCCTTTTCTCGGCGGTGCTCACCAGCATTCCGCCGAGCCAAAGGTAAATTATAGTTCGCTTGGATCAGGGATTCAAGGACTACCTTATTATAACATGTCGGTAGGTTTGACATGGTTCTATTTGTTCAGTGTGTTTGGTAGCAATGCTTTCTCATCAACTGCCATCTCGACTGGGGGAAACCTTGGTTATGGACAACAAAATCCTATGCAAGGTACTATTCCTGCACAGGGGGAAAACTTAGGATTTCCTTCCTCACAAGGACCTTGGAATCCATTGCAAGGATCAGTTCCCTTGTTAGGGATGCCGACCGGGGGCAACCCCTTCCATATCCAATGGAACCCTAGGCAAGGCTCAACACCTATGTCGGTCGAATCGATAGGGGGAAACCCTTCCTAGAATCCTTGGAATGAGATGCAAGACCAACCCTTTACATCCTATTACGGGAGTCAGTCGATGATGTCTCAACAATAACATAATCCATATGCTGGTCACGACCATGGTTATTAATAGAACCCTAGCCAACAACCTAAATTTTCCTGGCAACTTGGTGCTAGCCAAACTCCAGGCTCCTCTTTCCTTGATTATAATCAACAACCCAAATTACTGTTTCTAGAAACTCTGCACTTGCCAAACTTGACAAGGTTATTAAATAACCCCATCTATCATGATCCACTTTCTCCTCCTATGCCGAAAGTGTTTCTTTTTGACATCCCAAAGTTCAAGGCCAGGCCTGACGAAGATCCAAGCGATCATGTGACTACCTTCCATTTATGGTGCTCGTCCAATTCTTTGAGAGACGACTCCATCCAGTTGTGTTTGTTTCAACGCACTCTCATCGGGAGTGAGAAAAAATGGTACATCAAGCTAGACCACTCAATATACTCTTCCTTTGGCAAATTGGCAATGGATTTCTTAAACCATTTCCAATTACCTGTGAGACACGATGTCGGGACCAAATTGTTGGCCAACTTTGAGCAGAAAAAAGAAGACCATATCTCAAATCACATTCGAGAATGGAGATGCTGGAAGAGTTTGATAAAAGTGTCAGTCCCACCAACATTCCTACTTGAGTGTTTCCTTAAGTCTTTGGTACCCTAGTTATCTAAAGACGTTGCAACCTCAGGGGTATTTTCAGAGGAAGAAGAGATAATGAGAGCCCAACAACTAGAACTTATTTACTTTATGAAGTTTTACTAGATGCAACATGGTCGATACTTGACAAGACCAGATAGATATCTATACGACATGCCGATGGTATTGTAGGTTCAACGCAAACGAATCCTGTTGATCAGTTCTCGAATCAATTGCAAGAATTGTCAATACACAAGACAACAACCAACCAGACCATTGGTTCGGCTGCTCCCCCTACTCAAACGTCATATGTACATAGTGTGCAATCAAAAAACCCGAAGGCCACCTATTGGCACAGCAGCAGACCCAGGGTTTAGCTCAAAGAGCGCACCAACAAGGGGAATATCAAGTGGATAGAGATGTCTACAAACAAGGGGAATATCAAGCAGATCTAATACAATAAGAACACAACATTCATATGTCACTTATCAGCTTAGATATACTCTACCCATCTATTTATAATATCTAACATGGTAATTCAATCATAGTATATCAAATGGAAAAGATAGAATACCAATCACACATAACACAAAATGTACGTGGTTCACCCTCTCTCTAGGGATACATCCACAGAACTATGCTTTATAATATATTAATATGAAGCATACAGTTCTTGTATGCACTCTTAGCTAGTAGATATTATCTCTTCTCCTCTCTTTCTCTCCCCTCCCTGTGCACCCATATGTAGAGTTGACCTTCACACTCAGCTGAAGATCTTACAATGCTAGAAGGCTCTCCCACTTAGCACTTCTCTCTCACACAACAATAATATCTCACAACATACCAACAACAATGAATGAACAACAACTAGATCGAACCTCCTCCCTTCATGTAGGTTCTTATTTATACATTACAATCACTCACCGACATCCTTAGTTTGAAACACAGGTGTCCAAAACCCTAGATACCAAAACCCTAGGTATATAAAACCCTAGGTCAACTTGACCCATATTTTCAAGGCTTCACCAGCCTGTCTTTATTTCCTTATCACGCAGTGCTCCAAAGCATCCAATGGTGCCTTTCTCTACTTTCTGACTTTTCCACGATCCCTCTTTCTTTCTTATATGTCATCCTTGATCTCTTGATCCAACGACTTTCTTTCTCGGACTTCACTCCACCTTATCTGCTCTTTTTTCTGACTTCGACCCAATATCAATTAGTGTGTCTTCTGTGTAGTTCACATTCTCTCTTTTCTTCCTTGATATTCACGTACTTTCATAACCAATGGCCAACAGGCCCCCAACACTCACCTGTGACTTGTCCCGAGGCAATTCAGATATGATATTCTTGTTTTACTTCAAATTCATATTTCACAGTGCTACCTTTACTTTCTATTTGATGCCTCCTCTCCTTCCTTGTGCAGACTGTCTTTTCTATGTCTGGTACCCAATTTCAACTGCACCTGCTACCTAGACCCTTTTTCCCTTTTGTTTACTGAGAGATGCAGGGAAGTTGGTTGTCATAGTACAATTTCAACTGACTCCCATTCACTAATCCTTCCTTTCATTCTCCATTCAGAGTATTCAATTGCACAAATCCTCCTTCTATAACATAGGTGTTCTCATATGGCCCTAGCCAATGCGTTCTAAACTTCCCAGGATGTTTTATGAATTTACTGTCATATATAAGTACGAGTTCAACTTGTTTAAATGCCTTCTTCTTGATGTGCCTATCATGATAGGATTTCTCTCTTTCCCTCTGAACCTGCTGATGTAATCCTGCAATAAAACTATCTTCCTCCAATTCGACCAACTCTACAAGCCTTTCTTGAATAGTGCTAGTGTCATCCATATCTGTAAAGGAAAAAATTCTTAGGCTTGGTACCAAATATTCCATTGGAACAACATCTTCAAGAACATATACCAACTTAAAATGTGTCTGCATTGTCGGCTTCTTGCAAGTGGTTCTATAGGCCCATAATACTATTGGTACTCTTAAATCTCAGTCTTCCCTATTCACACTGCAAATATTGGTTAGTGGTATCTCCAAAATATTGTTGAATGCTTCAACTGTCCTATTTGCTTGTGGATGGTATGGTGTGCTCTTCTGATGGTGGAATGTAAATTCTTCAGTAAGGGATTCAATTGTATTATTGATGAAATGTGTGCCTTGATCACTCATAAGGATCTTTGGGCATCCAAACCTAGTTATGGTGTCATCAAATATGAAGCACGCAATTTTAGTTGCACTACAATCCTTGACTGCTCTTGCTTCGGCCCATCTGGTCAAGTACTCTATTGTTGTAATTATGTACCTTGCTCCTGTGCGCTTTCCTAGTGGGTTTATATGTCCAACGAAGTCAATGGCCCATTTCTTGACTTCTTGTAGGGTCAGATGTGGTGCTAATGGCATTTCATCTCTTCTAGATGGTTTCCAAACTCTTTGGCATACATCACAGGCTCTGGAATAGTCTTTAGCATCCCTATGTAAGGTAGGCCACTGAAGGCCAGCTCTAAGAACCTTCTGCGCAGTTGTTTTTCCTGCATAATGTCCTCCTGCAATGCCTTCATGAGATTCTGTGAGGATTAGTGGTCGCTTTGCCTCCATAACACATCTTATTAATATCTCACTAGGTCCCATCTTATATAGATGTCCAACTATAAGTGAGAAGTCTGCAGCACGCACTACTAGTTGTTTCTTTTGAGTAATTATATACACACTAGGTTCCATTCCTATTGATAGGAACTGGACTATCTCTATGAAGTGGTCATCGACCTTTCTAATGGAAAGTAAGGGTGCATCTGGTAGTGCATCCTCCAAACTAGTCGGCTCTTTGCCATGTTCCAACCTTGACAAGTGGTCAGGACCTTTTTTCATTCTTCCTGGCTTAACTACGATCTCAAAGTCATATTCCTAGAATAGCAGAATCCATATGCATATCCTTCCCCCTAACAATGGCTGGTTGACTAGGTATTTCAGCACGGAGTGATCAGTAAACATTTTAAAGTTTCCTCCCAACAAGTAGTGGCAAAATTTCTATAATGCGTACACCATGGCTAACCCTTCTCGCTCAGTGGTGGTGTAATTAATCTCAGCAGTTGATAGCTTCCTTCTATCAAAAGATAACGAGTGGTCAATATCGCCTTCTCCAGGTTTTGCTAACATTTATCCTAAAGTAATGGAAGACACATTGACATTCACATGAAACTCCATGGTATAATCTAGGAAAACCAGAATAGGCGCAGTCACCATTTTCTGTTTCAGTGTGTTGAAGCTCTGCTGGCATTCTTCTATCCAACTAAACTGACAATCCTTATTAATAGTTTCTCCATAGGTGTTGTGGTCTGAGCATATCCTTTAATGAACTTCTTGTAGTATCCTGTGTGTCCCATCACAGTGCACATCTGTTTGACTGAAGTAGGAGGGGGTAGGTCAACTATAATGGTGATCTTGGATGGATCTACCAGGAATCCTTATTTACATACAATATGACCTAACAAAACTCCAAATGGTGAAAATAAAATGAATTTCTTTAGGTTTAAGGAAATTTGACACTGCCTGCATTTATCCAATGTTAGCCTTAGGCATTCAATATGATTCTTCAGTAAACTAAAAACAGTCCAATCATCAAAATATGCTTCTAGAAATTTATGCAAAAACTCCTTGAATGATTCAACCAACACCCTAGAAAAGATGGATAGGGAATTATTCAATCCAAATGGCATCACTATATATTAGTAGGATCCCCATTATGTTGCAAATGTGGTCTTATGTTGATATTCCTTGGCAATCTGAATCTGATGGTATCCTGAAAATCCATCTGTAAAAGAATATACATCTTCGCCTCCCACATTATCCAACACTTCGTTAGTGAATGGTGTAGGGAAGGGGTCATGCAAACAAGAATCATTAAGCTTCCTGATATTTATGCAGATCCTGATCTCTCCTATCTTCTTGTCTTGCACCACCATAGGGCTAATCCACTCTGACTCTTCGACAGGTTCTATAATCCCTGCTTCCATCATTCTGTCGAGCTTAATCTTCACTTTCTCCTTATATTTAGGGTTCAATCTGTAAGGTATCAGTTTGACTGGTCTCTCATTTGGATTTAAAGGAATCCTCATCTCGCCCATAGGCCCTTTAATGCCCTTTATATCAATGAACTTGGTTGGAAATAACTCCTGATATTCATGCAGTAACTTTGTGATCTTGTCAATGGTGGCAGAATCCCAATAATCTCCAACATTTGAAAACTTTGGTGATTGTTATGTCCCAATATTGACCTTCTTAATATTGATCGGTTGTCCAATGAATGGTAGCTCAAATCCTGGTCCTTCCACATCTCTCTAGCCTTTTGTTTCTTCGATGTTCACCTTCCTAAGATCATCATCTTCATCAACATTGATGTTGTAACAACCTTGCAGTTTTTGGAGAGGCTGAGTCCATTTGTCCTCTTCTTATTCCAAAGGAAGGCTAGATGCCTCCTCGAATACTTTTTGTGTCACAATCTGTAATTCTTGATCTATTGAAGGATATTGACTTTCAAATAAGAAGGTGGTTACAAAATTTTGAGTTATACCTTTCCAATCTATAGTGATGAGGCACATCTTTGCTTGAAGGTACCAGTTGATAGGTGTCATGTCTAGTGTGTTGATGAATTTTTTCACCCACTGATATTGGGGAATGTTGCTTCATGCTTCCTCGCAACTCCACACATGGTCCTTTGGACAACTTCGACCTGTGTAGAGAGCTTCGCAGCCTTGTATTGTGCTAATAACTGCACTATCATCAGGGTATGACATTGTACCCATTATTTAATGTTGGTTTTATGTGTCCCCCTCCATCTTGTTGGGTTTGCTTTCAAGGCCTCATCATTGGCAACAATATTTTTTGTATTGGTATACCTTCTTCAAATTCTGACAAGAAGGTTTCTAAAGGATTTAGATCATCAAAGGTGGGTAAGTTACTTACAGTTGTTCCAATCCAATGAACTTCTCTGGTTAATCTAGCACATATTCTTGTAGATACTTCGTACATATTATTCTTCTATTTCTCCAATGCTTGTTTTGAGTCTGATGAACATGCGCTATCACTTCTCCAGCTTAGGTTCCCATCAGCTGTAGGATTAATGTAATCCTATTGTCTGACTGTTAATTTGTATATGTTTTCCAGTTCATATGCATGGTCTTCTTCTCTGATAGGTTCTTTGTATCGCTGAACTTCATCTAGATCTAGAGGTGCAATGAAACTAAGGCCATCTCTTTCAAAATTCATACGTCTCTTCTTCAAATCAAACACAGTGGAATTATTGAAAGCCCAATCAATTCCTAAAAGCATAGGGTAAGGACAACTATCATCAATTATCTCAATTACCTCAAAATCTGCAAACATTCTTACTCCGTCGATGTCCACATGGACATGCTCCAATCATCCAAAGGGGCTAACAACTTATTGATTGGCCATCCTGAGCCTGATAGAGGAATAGATAAACCTCGGTTTTCCCATCAGTGCCTAGGTTTTCTTTGTCATGACATTGAACTCTGACCCTAAGTCGAGGACCACATAATCTATCTCATACTCTCCTATTTTAGCATTCAAATGTAATTCCTTATTGGTCCTTCTCTTATTACCGATTTTATGTCCTTCCCTATTCAGTAAGGGGTCAATATTTCCTCTCTCATATTGTCTTATTAAAGTTTGTAGTTATTGTACAACACTTTCATCCTGAATCAACTTAATGCAAGTATATAGAAATTCCATGAGCTTGCTTACCTCTTTTCCTTATTTTCACGAAGTAGACTGATCAAATGCCAGAGGCATTCCATATTCCCTCACTTCTGGTCTTGTCTTCGATGAGGAACCCTGGTCTCCTCTAAATCCTTTTCTTGCCTCCTCAAACATTTGTCTTTCTTTCTTTGCATCAAACATTTGTGTCTTCTCTGTAGCTTTTCTGATTCCTGAGTCTTCTATAGTCTTTCCTTGGATCAGTCTGTCTTATCCTATAACATCGCCTCCTCTGGTTATAACAACCACTCTAGGGTCTTCTTTGCAAGGTTCAACATATATCAGTTTCACCTACGGGTTCTGTTGAGGTCCTCGTCTTTCCCAAAGCTTAGCTAGAAACACATGAAAATCTTCTATAACATGTTCAAATGAACTACAGTAGCTGCAAGTAGTATAAGGGTTTTGGAAATATCTTGCGAGGTGTCCTTGTTGTGCGTAGTTATAAAAAATTATCTGTCCTTGGCCTTGAACAATACCTCCTCCTCCTCCTCGTCCTCTGAATCCACTGTGAGAATTGAAGTTTCCTCTTCTAGGGGACTAATACTGCATAGTGTTTCCTTCTTGTTGTACCTCACCTTGAATCTTGTATATGTATATTGACCTTTCATGAATGATATCGTAAGCCCTACAATACCTATCATCATGCCCCATGGACTTATAGAACATGCAATACAAATTTGTGGGTGTCTGAACATAGTTTTTCATGTAATAGCACTCACCTGGGTGATGTCTATTTCTGCATACCTCGCACCAGGGTAAGGTGACTTGCTTCAGAGGGATTAGAGCTTCAGAAGCTGAGTATTCATTGAATAGGGTATAGTGTTCCTTGTCATGGCCTTTTGATCTACACCTGACACACTAGATGTCTTCTCTTTTATCTTTTCCCTTGTCTTTCTTCATATCTTTGACCTCTAGAGACAAACTAGTTAGCTGAATCAAGATCTGACTCATACCTAAGCTGGATTCTCCCATAGGGGCTGATTCTAGCTTCATGGCGATGTCTAGCGCCTCAGACTATGAATAAATCTTTTGTTGCATCAGAGGATATCTGATGTGTGGTAAGAGAGAAGCGATGAACCATTCTTTGTTCTACTCATCTAGGATCTGAAAATTCAATCGAATTGTTAAGGTTTTGAATCTCTGATCAAATTCCCAAATAGGTTTGGCTACCTTTTGCTTGATCTCTTTCATCTTTGTAATACATTGTGACTCCAACTTGGGTTTCTTGAACTCTGCAATCAATGCATTCTTAATCTGATTCAGTGGCTTAGGCTATGAAATTCCTTGGACCAACTTCATGTACTAGCTCAGTGCGCAATCTCTTAGAGTGGTACTAAACTAGGTTCTTTTGACAGCTTCGTCATTGACATTTTTAATATTCCATACAACTTCACACAGGAACTAGTGCTAATCAGGATCTTCAGATCCATATCCCCTAAAGATGGGAAGCCTCATCTCATCTGCCATATATCTTCCTAGGGTTCCTGACTCAGTATGTGGTGGACTACTAGTGACGGTTCTCTAGACGCTTTGGTGGATTGGATTACTCTGATTTCTTAATACTATTGAATCAATAGGAGGGATAATAGAACTTACTTCAATAGTCTGTGCAGTTCCTAAAGTTTCAGGTTCTTCTTGGTGAAGCTCTTCAGCTTTCCCTTCCTCTGTCCCAATAGGTTCTGAATGCTCCTCATCTGTCAGATCTACCTCTTCTCCACTGTAGAAACCCTCGTCCCCATAGTTCTGCTTGAATAAGTTCACAAGATGAACTTCTCTGAAGGCTATTCCACTGTGCATATGTCCATATTCTGTGTTGCTATTACTATCCGAATTTTGGAACATTAGATTTTCTAGATCTGACCAGCCTACTGTATCATCGATATGTTCTTTTCATGCAATACCATCTTGAGTTTCAACTTTAGGAATTGTATAAATTTCCCTCAGGGTCCCTTGAAGAAATATCTCTCAGCTTGGCTAGATGAATCTACTTTGTCAACAACAAACTCGGTGATGTACCCTCCAATGATGCTATCAAACTAGTGATCTACTACTCATGATAAGGCATGATCAACTCTCTTAACCTTCTTGATCAGGTCCGACGTCCAAACCACAGGAGGTCTATATCAGATCTCAAAATGGGTATCTACAAACCTAGCTAACCACTCGTATAGCTCCTGATGGATTCCCCCAAATAAAATCTCGTGTATATCAGTAAATATATATTTCTCCAAAAAATCCTCTATACTAAGATTAGGGTTCTTGTTCTAGGCTTCAGAGAAGTCCTTTTCTTGATCCTCTATCCACTTTTGAGTCTCTATCTTTGATGGAAACCACCTTGACGTTCCCTCAAGAAGATTCATGTCCTGAAAACAGAACCATTTGTTGGCACAGGGGCAGACCTAGGGTTCAGCTCAAAGAGTGTACCAACAAACCCTAACTACTGGCCCTTTCGGCAACACCTACGAAGAAGATATAGTCTCCACCAAAGCAGTTATGGGGGGGTTGCAGGACAAATATGTCTACAACCAAGGGGAATATCAAGTGGATCTAATACAATAATAGTACATCATTCATATGTCACTTATCATATTAGATCTACTATACCCATGTATTTATCAGATCTAACATTGTAATGCAATCATAGTATATCAAATGGCAAAGATAGAAGACCAATCACACATAACACAAGATGTACGTGGTTCACCCTCTCTCTAGGGCTACGTCCACAGAACTATTATTTATAATATATTAAGATGAATCATATAGTTCTTTCCTGTGCACTTAGCTAGCAGATCTTCTCTCTTCTCCTATCTTTCTCTCCCCTCTCCGCACACCCAGCTGTAGGGTTAACCTTCACACCCAGCTGAAGATATTACAATGCCAGAAGGCTCTCCCACTTAGCACTTCTCTCTCACACAACAATTATCTCTCACAACATACCAACAACAACGAATGAAAAAAAACTAGATCAAACCTCCTCCCTTCATGTAGGTTCTTATTTATACATTACAATCACTCATTGACATCCTTAGGTCGAAACCTAGGTGTCCAAAACCCTAAGTGTCTAAAACCCTAGGTCAACTTGACCCATATTTTCAGAGCTTCGCCAACCTATCTTTATTTTCTTCTCGTGTGATGATCCAAATCATCCAATGGTGGCTTTCTCCACTTTTTTTTCTTTCCACGATCCTTCTTTATTTATGATCTGTCATCCACGATCTCTTCATCCAACAAATTTCTTTCTTGGACTTCGCTCCACCTTTTCTGCTCTTTTTTCTCACTTCGACCCAATATCAGTCACTGTGTCTTCCCTGTAGTTCACATTCTCCCTTTTGTTCCTTGATCTTAACGTACTTCCATAACCAAGGGCCAACACCACCCAACAACTTGACGGAAAGAAGAAATAATGAAAGAAGGGTAAGGGGGATAAGAAACCTACCAATAACACTGGCAAGGGAAACAATGAAAATAAGAAGTTGAAGTATCTTTGTAATCTTTGCAAGGAAGACGATCCGACTCACCGGTGCCCTCAGCTTGCGGAGGCCCATAATTTATTGGCACAACAACAACCTATCGTGTTAACTAATCCATTTCTGCATGGGAAAAATTTAGCTCAAGCCTCTTTAAGCGCGGAAGGAGCTGGTCAGGGATCCTCTCCATCTTCGAGTAATTCTTCATTCGCGAATGTGTATATGATGAAAGGTAGCATTGAAATAACAACTAGGACACGCGACTACGAAATGCCAAACACCTTCGAGAAGGGTAAAGAAGCTGAAAACCAACATCTTCCTCTTCAGATTGAGAAGACGTTGGGTGAAACAATGACATGCATCCCCAAAGGTGCATTCAAGAAAGCTTCCCACAACCCAAATGCAAGGGCCGCCCAGAACTACTCTGTGGTGGAGAAATTGTCACTAACCCCTTTTGCAATGTCAGCTTTGGAAGTCCTCCAGAGTTTCCCTTCCTAGAGAAAGGCTCTGTTAGTTGTCTTAGGATCCACTGAGACTTGTAATACAGGAATGATCATGCTTGATAAAACTGACTTAAAACGTCATCTTCCTTACCATGTAGTGTTTCAGATAGTAGTGGCTTACACCACGAAATATTTTACTCAGAATATTTTCCACACGGTGGTTGATGAGGGAACCTCGACATGCATAATGTCGTTGGCATGTTGGAAGGCCATTTTGTCTCTGTCACCTAATCTTCTTATCTCTTTTGAGTACGGTCATTTGTTTTGACCACATGGAATCATCCCCTCTTTTCCCATGCAGTTAGGAGGGAAGCCTGTGTGCATTGAAGTTGAAGTGGTCGATGCGTCTCTCGACTACAATCTCTTGTTAGGAAGGAGTTGGACCTACGCTATGAAAGCAATGGTCGTGACAGTTTTTCAGTTCTTGTTGTTTCCACACGAGGCCCAGATCGTGATCATTGATAAGTTATCCTTCTCCCATCCTAAACCTTCATTAGGGGTATCCATTGTCCCGATGATTAATAACCCTCAACCCGACATCATCAACATAGGGGTTGGTTTGTGCCCACCTTTGATGGGTACTTTTGAATACCTGCCTCCGACGGGAAATGTCCATTACATGTCAGCTATCCTCGACCAGACTAGGGATGAAAATATTTCAAATCTCATCATTTCGCATGACTTACTTTAACGATCCATGGACTCTTCATTCCCCATCAACCATGATGGAAGGGACAGGGCACCATGGCATGGCCATGCCTTTGTTTGTGATAGAAGTTGTGTACTCTATAGTTCAGTAAGCTTCTGTTGACCCTGATCTGACTCCCACACAGAAGTTGGATCCGGTTCTCAAGCCTACATGGGATCAAGGTTCCCTCACCAATATTGATTCTTTAGAATTAGTATTTCCCTCAGACGAGGCAATTATTGAGGCAATGACTAGTCCAGACAAGCCCTGGGATGATCTTCATCACATATCTTGCTTCTTCCCAGAGTTAATAAGAATTGAAGTAGATGAATTCACTCTGACTATGACTGGAGATAAGGATTGTTCTATCAATCCTTTGGCTACGCACGTTGTTTACCTTGAAGGAAATATGGAAACCATTGCTCAAATGATACCTATCGATATCTCTAGAATCCCTGACATCATGGAAAATATCTTCGTTGGAGCGGACTGCTCCCCTAAGGAGATTCCAATCTACAAAGATTTATTTAAATAATTCCACGATGTGTTTGCCTGGTCTTACGAGAAAATTCCAAGCATAGATCTAAGAATCATCAAGCATGAAATCACGACATATACTTATGCTAAGACGTTCTGGCAGAAGCTTCGTACAGTCAACCCTAAGAAAGCAGTATCTATTAAGGATGAAGTAGAGAAACTACTCCAAGCTGGTTTCATCTACCCTATCCATTTGACTCAATGGGTGTCAAATCCCATTCCAGTCAACAAAAAACAGGGTACGATTCACGTATGTATAGACTTATGTGATTTGAACAAGGCCTGTCCAAAAGACAATTTCCCCACACCATTTATTGCCTAGATAGTTGATGAATGCATAGGTTTTGAAGCCTTTTCTTTCATGGATGATTTTTCGGGATACAATCAGATATAGATCAAGCCCGAAGACCAACACAAAACTAATTTCATCTGTTTGTGGGTTACATTTGCTTATCGGAAGATTCCTTTTGGTCTGAAAAATGCTAGAGCTACGTTTCAGTGGGCCATGTCTTTTTCTTTCCACGACCTCAAACACATAATCGAGGATTATCTCGATGATTTAGTGTCATGATCTTGTAAGAGATATGATCATCCTGGACCTCCAACTTATCTTTGAGCGATGTCGCTACTACCGGATCCGCTTGAATCCAAACAAATGCAGTTTTTGCATCACATTGATTCGTTTGCTTGGTTTCATAGTTTTGAAAATAGGGATCATGGTCGATCCTCTAAAGTTTGAGGTGATAGTTCAGTTGCTTCCCTCGTGCACAATCCCTCAGCTTTAGAGTTTATAGGAAAAAGAAAACTTTTTACGACGTTTCATCAAAAACTATGCCAAGATAACAAAGGGTTTCATGTGTTTATTGAAGAAGGACGTTCCTTTCCATTGGGATGAGGCCACTTAGTGCTCTTTTGAAGTGTTGAAACTCACCCTCACGTCTACCCCTATGCTTCGACCACCCAATTATAATAAATATTTCTTATTGTACTTGGTCGCCGCGGAGTCGACCATCGGTATGGTATTGGTTCATGAGGATGATTTGATCGCATAATATGTGATTTATTACCTGAGCCAAGGTTTGGTTTGACCGGAACTCAATTATTCCCACATTGAAAAACTTGCATTGGCAGCAATTCATGCTGTCCAACAGTTCCATCATTACGTCTTGTTTTGCAAGACCACTGTCATTGTCGTTGCGAATCCGTTTCAATACGTGTTGACATGATGTGTAATTGGCAAAAAGATCAGTAGATGGATAGTTATCCTCTAGGAATTTGACTTGGATTTTATTTCGGCAAAATCCAAAAATTCATTGGTCTTTGCGGAACTCACTTTAGAACATCCAGTCGAATCAGGTGATGTTATACCTGAAGAGTCACCTATCAAATCAGACATGTTTATGATCACATCTTCAGACCCCTGGTATGAAGATATACTAGTATATCTCCATACTTTGAAGAGCCCTACCTCTGTTTCTCATGATGAGCATTGCCGTATACGCCATCAGGCCAAAAACTATCTCATACTCGAGGACACTATGTATCATCGAGGTGTAGATTGCATCCTTCGCTGATGTCTCACCCATGAAGAAGAAGAAATCATGCTTAATGATTGCCACACTAGAGCATGTGGCAGTCATTTGTCTGGGTTGGAAACAACCCAAAAGATTCTATGAGTCAGTTATTTTGGCTGACATTAATCAAATATTGTGTTGAATCGGTCAATAAGTGTCACCCGTGTAAAATCTTCTCTCGGAAGAGGAGGGAACACCTCGCTCCCATGTTTCCCATCATCACAGTTGGTCCCTTCACCAAGTGGGGGATTGATTATGCTACATTCAACCCTCTTTCCTTAAGGGGGCGCCGTTATATCATCGTCGCAGTAGACTACTTCACAAAGCGGGTTGAAGCTATGCCAATGTTTAAAGATGATGGCGAGACCACATATCTCTTTTTGTCTAACTAGATAATAGCAAGGTTCGACGTCTTGAAAGAGATTGTCACTAACCATGGCAGTCATTTTCAGAACAAAATTATGTGTGAGTTAACATCAAAGATTGGGTTGAGGAAAGAAAATTCATCACCCTACTACCCACAAGCGAATGGTCAGGTGGAAGCTATGATTAAATCCCTTAAGACTATCTTACAACAAATGATCGATTCAGCTAGGTCAAATTGGCATTTGATGTTGTATTCAACATTATGGGCCTGTCGAACATCTATTAAGACTGCAACCAATTTCTCACCTTTTCAACTCGTTTACAACCTGGAAGCAGTATTTCCTATAGAGTGCTAGCTCCCCTCTCTCAAGTTGGCAGTATAGTTATTGCCAGACACTTCACCACTTGAAGAGCGTTTATTATATCTTGAGCAGCTCAATGAGCAACATCGGGATGCAACCTTGGCTAACGAGGATCACAAACAAAAAATTCAAGTGTCAGTATGATCGGTCTGTCCATCCTCAGATTTTCTCTGAAGGTGACCTTGTCTTAGTCTATGACCAAGATAAGGACCCCCTGGGGGCAGGCAAGTTCAAACCTATTGAAAAGTCAACAAGTAACATGTGTCTAATTTACTTTTCCCTTAAATAAATTGGACCATAAATATTAATCTATTATCTCATAATTACTTGAAATAATTAACTGAAATGGAAAATCAGTTAACTATGGGAAATTCGAGTTCAAAAGTTGACTGATAAGACATGGAGGTGACTTGAAGTTGTAACAGAGTTATAAGTGTAGTTATGAGAGTTGTGAAGTAGTTTAACTCAGTTAAGTGAGTTAAGACCAGTTGTACTAGTTGTAACTAATATTACACTAGTGAGAGTTCAGTGAATTAATTATTAATTAATTCAAATCAATGAACTCACATGCAACTGAAGATTCGCCACAGATAACTACATGCATGTTAGATCCAGTGGAGACCCAATTGAGAAAATAGGTGAAAGGGACAGTTTTGGTATTAGTTGTGATTTTAGTGAAGTGCTCTCATGCAATCACACATGAAGTGAATATGCTCATGAGCATGTGCAAACTAGGCAATTCGAATTCACTGTGAGAATTCTAATTATAGGGATTGTGCAGAGGAGGCAGGTTGTTTGGAGACAGAAATTGGCACATGTATTTGTTGAGTTTTGTATGACAGTGTGAGATGATTGTATTGTACTGAGAGATCTTGGATTAGAGTTTTTTATGAGATTGTTTCATGATCCATGATATACATAATATACAATAGTGGGGTTTTTAGCTTTATGCTTTCCTGGAAAAACTTCTGTGTTATGTGTTCTCGATATTTCAGTTTGTGATCGTGGTTTAATTTCCACAAGATTATTAGTAGAAGTGATTCTATATTTAAAATTGGCATGTAATTTTTAGATCAGGAGAATCACAAGAAATACATTAAGTGTATTGAAATTTCTACATGGTATCAAAGCCACGGAGCCACGGAAGTGAGGTGCGAAAATAATAGTATTTTCGTAGGTCCTGTCTCCAGTAGGGTGTAAACCTTAGTACTAAAAACTCTCTCATAAGGTTCGTAGGCTATACATAGTTGAGGTGCGAACTTCCCTCACCCTACAATGCATTACAATGCAAAATTTCTCATAAGGTTCACAGGCTATACACAGGTGAGGTGTGAACTTCCTAGGGCAAGAAGGATTGTATCATTTGAGTTTGTGGTTGGATAACATTCGAATTTGTAGAAGGACTTTATTGGTGCTACAGTTGATTCAAGATCAAAATGGATTTCAATGGATTAAGGTTGGAGTATGCACTCGAGGGAAGCTCGAACTACATTTCTTGGAAGGATAGGATGGAGGCAGTACTCGAAGACAATGGCTTGAAGGAATACATTGACAAAGATGTTCCTAAGCCGGATGCAGCAGACACTGCAAATCTTGATGCATGGAAAAAGAAAGTGGCAAAGGCGAGGAGGATTCTATTGGAAGGAGGACGAGACCATATTGTCTCAAGCCTCCATGGGAAATCCACACCACATGCAATGTGGAAGGTTTTGACGGATCTGTTCCAAAATAGTAGCGACCATAGGAAATTGTCCCTCAAATATAAACTCAGGAAGATCAAGATGGAGAAGAGCGACTCCATTCCAAAATATCTCATGAAGTTTTTCCAATGTCAAGATGAGCTTGGAAGTGTGGGAATAATAGTCGTTTTTGATGATTTGGTGAGATTGGCTCTCCTAGGACTTCCCAAGAGTTGGCATAGTTATCAAGACTCTATCAATGGAAGGGAAAAATTGTCAAATTGGGAATGCCTATGGTCGGATCTAGTGCAAGAGGAGTTCAGGAGGAACACCAGAGATTGATATTCATCAAAGCATGATGATGAAGAGGATTTTTCTTTGAATGCCAAAGAAATGAAAGGGAAAGGGAAGAAATTCCATTCAAAATCTGAGTCTAAAGTCAAGAAGTTGGATTTGTCCAAAGTGAAGTGTTTTCACTGTCACGAACTTGGGCATCTCGCTACTAACTATTCGCAGAAGAGGAAGAAAAAGACGGTTGTTGGAGATGCAACTGGTGAGGCTCTTGTCTCACAATTTTAACTTGACTTCTCTTTGATTGCATGTATGGCTTCAAGTACATCGAGATATGTGGGGTATTTGGATAGTGGCGCTACCTACCACCTGATGGGAGATAAAGAGTCTTTCAGTGACTTGGAGGAGAAAGATCTCAGAATGCATATATAGATGGGTGACGATGGAAAATACAGTGCAACTAGTATTGGTACCATTACCTTTTAGATGGATTCAGGTAAACCATTTCAATTGAAAAATTTTATGCATGTTCCACATCTGAAGAAAAATCTTGTCTCAGTCGCAATGTTGGAGGAAAAAGGCTATGATGTTGTTTTTAGCGGTAGAAAATCCTACCTGTGACATAAAGAAATGGGTCAAGTCAAGAAGATAGGGATTTGAGTTAAGAATCTCTACATGTTAGAGGTAGATGGCTGCGATGCCATGGTGGGCAAGGAAAAAAAGTGGTGAGATGGGATGAGCGTGAATTATGGCACAGGCGATTGGGCCATCTTCATCATGGAGCCTTGAAGATCATGCAACAAATATCTATTGGATTTCCAAGGGGAACACTTGCTCAGTTAGATCAGTGCAAGGGGTACACCCTGGGGAAGTATGTAAAGTCCACCTTTCATGAAAAGGAGAACCATGCTTCGGTAATCCTAGAGAGAATTCACACAGATGTGTGTGGACCATTCTCAGCTGCTTCAACAACAAAACATAGGTATTATGTTATTTTTGTTGATGAATTTTCTCGTAAATGTTGGATATTCTTCATGCAGAAGAAGGATCAAACATTCTCAAAGTTCTGTGAGTTTAAATCATTGGTGGAGAAAGAGTCGGGGAAGCAAGTGAAAGCTTTAAGGAGAGATAATGGTGGAGAATACATCTCTAACGAATTCAAAGAATTCTGCAGCAGAGAAGGAATTCGAAGAGAACTCATAGCGCCTCATAACCCACAACAAAATGGGGTCATGGAGAGAAAGAACAGAATGATTGTGGGTGCAGCACGAGCGATGTTGCATGATTAGGGCCTACCAATGCATTTGTGGATAGAAGCATGCAATACTATGGTTTATGTGCAAAACTGTTGTCCTCATAGAATACTTGGCATGAGTACACCTGAAGAAGCTTTCACTGGTAAGAAACCTGATGTTTCTCATTTTAAAATTTTTGGCTCATCTGCTTATGTGCATGTGACCAAGGATTCCAGGAAGAAGATGGAATCGATTGTTGAAGTTGGGATATTTGTGGGGTACATAGAAGCACCCCATAATTATCATGTATATTTTTCGAATAGTAAGAAGACTATTATGCGATGAGATATAAAATTCAATGAGGGGAAAGCCATGTAGTTGTCGCTTGAGAGGGAGATAGACTTGCATGCAGAGGAGGAACTATTGGTTCCCAAAGATGAGTCTCAAGATGTGGATCAACCACATGAGGAGGTTCATGGAGTGGAGGAAACCACTTAAGTAGAGCCATCCATCAGAAATGGCATAAGGCGCACCACAAAAGATGACAGATTGATACTAGATGCTACATAGAATGTAGGAGCCCCTACTTCACAGCGCAGATAGAGATAATCTCCTGATCAATTTGCTGAATACATGGCTCTCATGAGAAAATGTATTGTGAATGAACCATCTTCCTTTCAGGAAGCAGTGTAGGATACCACTTGGGTTGATGCTATGGTAGATGAGTATGACTTAATTGTCAAAAAGAGTGCATGGAAAATTGTCCCAAGACCGGTCGACAAATCAGTGGTAGGTTTGAGATGGATCTACAAGGTAAAACAAGCTGCTGATGGGAGGATGGAGAAATATAAGGCCAGGTTTTTGTCCTGAGGATTCTCACAGATCGAGGGGATAGATTGTGATGAGACCTTTGCACTTGTCGCAAGGTACTCTTCCATAAGATCCGTCCTTGCACTCTCAGCACATATGGGCTGGCGCATTCATCAGATGGATGTAAAAATTGCATTTCTCAATGGAATCATTAAGGAAGAAGTGTACATTGAACAACCAGAAGGTTTTGAGACCTTTGACAGGGAGTCGCATGTGTGTAGACTCAAGAGAGAACTGTATGGGATGAAGCAAGAACCCCGTTCTTGGTACACTTATATAGATAGCTATTTCACTAGATTGGGCTTCACCAAAAGTGAAGTGGATGCAAACCTATACCAAATTTTGGTGGAGGGTAAGATCCTAATCATTGTTCTTTATGTTGATGATTTAATACTAATTGGTGATGAGAAGTTTATACACTCATGCAAGGAGGACTTTTCAAAGGAGTTTGAGATGAAGGATTTGGGCCTTCTTCATTATTTCCTTGGATTGGAAATATGGCAGTGATATGGTGAACATTTTGTGTCTCAAGGCAAGTATGCAAGGGAGATACTGGGTAAGTTTCACATGGAGGGTTGCAAAACCATGGATGCTCCTCTTCTAGTAAACTAGAGGAAAGAGGATGCTACTTCTGGAGAGGTAGTGGATGCTACTTTCTATCGACAGTTAGTAGGTTTGCTAATGTATTTAGTGAACACGAGACTGGACATTTTCTATGTGGTTAACCAACTATGTAAAGAGATGGTTAAGCCTACCAAACTTTTTTGGAAGGTGGGTAAGCATGTCCGAAGATATCTGAAGGTCACATATGAGTATGGATTATGGTACAGACAGACGGATGAGGTGAAGTTTCATGGCTTTAGGGATACAGATTGGGTGGGCAGCCCAACGGACAGAAAGAGAACATCAGGGGGGATCTTTAGTATCAGATATATAGTTGTTTCTTGGTACAACAGGAAACAAATATCTGTGGCACTTAGTTCAATGGAAGCAGAATACATGGAAGCAAATCAAGCTTCATATGAGGCTATCTAGATGAAGAAGATCTTGATTGGTTTGTTTGGTTCTCATTTAGATTCGACAATGATTTATTGTGATAATCATAGTTGCATTACACTCTCGATTAATCCTGTGTTTCATGATAGATCTAAGAATATAGATATCTGGTATCATCATCTCAAATATTGTGTGCAGTGAAATATCATGTTGCTTCAATACATTCCTACGGAAGATCGGGATGCAGACATTCTGATGAAGGCGCTCACTAGGAGAAAATTTGAATACCATAGAGACAGGATTGGGGTTAAGAATAATCCCTTTATTGTTGAGAGGGAGTGTTGAAAAGTCATCAAGAAACATGTGTCTAATTTACTTTTCCCTTAAATAAATTGGACAATAAATATTAATCTATTATCTCATAATTACTTGAAATAATTAACTGAAATGGAAAATCAGTTAACTATGGGAAATTCAAGTTCAAATGTTGACTGATAAGACATGGAGGTGACTTGAAGTTGTAACAGAGTTATAAGTTAGTTATGAGAGTTGTGAAGTAGTTTAACTCAGTTAAGTGAGTTAAGCCCAGTTGTACTAGTTGTAATTGAACTTACACTAGTGATATTTCAATGAATTAATTATTAATTAATTCAAATCAGTGAACTCACATGCAAATGAAGATTCTCCACGGTTAACTACATGCATGTCAGATCCAGTGGAGACCCAGTTGAGATAACAGGTGAAAGGAAAAGTTTGGCTATCAATTGTGATTTGAGTGAAGTGCACTCATGCAATCACACATACAGTGGATATGCTCATGAGCATGTGCAAACTAGGAAATTTTAATTCATTGTGAGAATTCTAATTGCAGGGATTGTGCAGAGGAGGCAGGTTGTTTGGAGACAGAAATTGGCACATGTATTTGTTGAGTTTTGTATGACAGTGTGAGACGATTGTATTGCACTGAGAGCTCTTGGATTAGAGTTTTGTATGAGATTGTTTCATGATCCATGATATACATAATATACGATAGTGGGGTTTTTAGCTCTATGCTTTCCTGGAAAAACTTTTGTGTTATGTGTTCTTGATATTTCACTTTGTGATCATGGTTTAATTTACGCAAGATTATTAGTAGAAGTGATTCTGTATTTAACAGTGGCATATAATTGTTAGATCAAGAGAATCGCAGGAAATACATTAAGTGTATTGAAATTTCTACAAAACCCATGTGGTTCAGACCTTTCATCATGAAGGAGGTTCTAAAGAAGGGTGCATATCATCTGGTGAACTTTGAGGGAAATGATTTGGCAGAGCCTAGAAATGAGCTCTACCTCAAGAAGTATTAATCGTAGGTGGGTTTCCTTGGGTGAATTCTTGTAACATATGTATAGTCCTGTACATTCTCTTTTTATTTTTCGTCTTTTTGTTTTATGGATGTGTTGTTTTTGATGTCATCTTTTTCACTGTGGCAGATGTCAAGTGAATCAGAGGTGTTCGTTGAGTTTGCGGATGGAACTAGACAACACAATCAGAGGCTTTCCTCTGCAGCTTGGGTGATTTTTACACCTCAAGGCCAATTGTTATCTTCAGGAGGTATTTGTTTAGGTGATGCCACAAACAATGTCGTCGAATACAACACAGTCTTAGAGTTTCTTTGTGACACTTTGTCACATGGTATCTCTCACCTTCAGGTCTACTTAGATGCTCAGCTGGTTGTGTCTCAGTTAAATGGGGATTATTGCATTTACGATCCTACACTACACCAATGGTTCCTTAGGGTACTTCTCTTAGAATGAAGATTTGATTAAATTACATATATCCATGTTCCTAGGAGATTGAATCAAATCACAGATACTCTAGCTACTCGTGTATTTGATTGACATATTGCACAGATGTAAGAAAAAGAAAACATAGGCACATGTAAACACATTTGTAAAATAGATGTAATCCATAAGACATAAAAAGATGAAAATTATCCATATATATATAAAAAAATATCAGAGTACATGGGTGGGTGCAAGCACCTCAAAAATATGTCCAGTCAGAGTCACTAGGCTTATGCCCTCAAAATATATAAAAGGTTCTTTTGACACATAAGTAGTCTAGCCTAGCTAAGGGCAGGGCATGTTGGCCCTGCCGTAGTGAACAACAATGTTCACCAAATGCCAAAAGAGCTGGACCCAGGTCTGTGGCACCTCGACTACGTGTGGTTGCATCGACGGTGGGAGATCCTTGATCTCTTCCATAGGGGTTGTATGAGTGAGTGTAGTAAGGTTCCACTCTACCTGTCTTAATACTCTCTCAGTCCCTCTGGTTGGAGGCCCCCTACTGTTGTTGCTGGTTCGACAACTCCAGCTGGTCCTGCCTCTAGTCGATGATGTCGCCTAGTCCTCAAAAATTCTGCTAGATGCACTGGTCCGACATCTATACATAACAGATACGTAAGTGTCAGATACTCCAGTATATGAAAAAAATGATATATATAAAAAGACATAAAAATTAAATAAATTTGAAAAGAAAACTTACCCATATCTCCTCTCTCCGCTCTGGGAGGTACTTGCATGTTAGGATATTTAGACAAATTGATCTTGACATACGGGTAGTCCTCTATTGCCAGAATCTGCCGTGACCGCTAGTCAAAAAACTTGTCATCAAATGCCTCAATGGTCCTGCCTCCACCCAGTCCCGAAAATAGTGCCACCCATCTGCATAGCATTGGGAGAGAGGCCTCGTGCCCTTATATAGTCTCTCGAGGATTCAGAATGGGTACCCTCTCGAAGAAAAAGGAGCACAAAATGGTCCCAAACCTAAATTTTTAGTGATCCCGTATCCGACACTCTGTCAGTTGTCTCTTCATGCAATCCAGTATGGTGGTACTCCATTCGAAAATACGTGCATTTACGAACTATACCGCAGAATGCATGTGTGCCTGGGAAGCCTGATGTAAAGTTGCGCATCCAGTTATCTGCCCAATAAGTAGAACTATCACTTTGAGTGATAGGTTTCTAATCTTATGTATAGGCACTTGAGAACCTAATTTCTCAGTACCAACTTCACAAAGAAGTCCAATCAACTCCTCAATTTTGTGAGGCCCTGGGGGAAAAGTGCGCAAGTTGACCTGACCCCCTCTCCTCGAGAGACCAGTCAAGAAGTAAATGTCCTCAATCATTGGATTCAACAATCGCCCCTCAAGCATGAATGCCTTTGCTTCAAGATTCCAATAATCTATCAATGCATTTAGAAACCTGGGTTGTTCCCTCATAAATGGACACATGAAGAACTTTAGCAACCTGCATTGTGACAAAATAGCGATAGCAATGGGGTCCTCGGAGACCAAAAAATCAATGTCCTCATGCTCCCTCTCTCTCCAATGCACATACATCCCAGAAAAGCAAATGACTGGAGAGTTAAATCTTTCATTCCCATTTTTTTTCAGTTATTTGAGGGTGTACGCAGCTTGTCTTGGGGACAGTAGCATGTGCACGCGTGCAGTTTATCTTTTGTCTGTGTGTACAGGCGGTCTGTACTTGGAAAACCCACATACATGCAGGGCCGACCTCTTTAAAGGTCAGTGCCCACCCCAAAAGGAAAGATGGAAATGCAAGAGAGGTTATTATGTACTTACTTGGTCCAAATGGAAGTTCGTTTCGTCCACTGAAGATCCCCGAATCAACTATTTCGGTAAAGGGGTGTTTTTTACTTTTGGTCGATTCTCAATTTACAATGGTGATAATGAGTTGCCAACTTTCTATTTATAGACTTTTTGGCCCCTTTTTGTCATTTGTTTTTGGACCCTTTTGTCATTTTTTCTAGCTTGAAAATCATTTACTATGGTTTTTGAGTTTCTCGGGGAATGATTACGATAATTGTTACTTTGGGTATTTGGGAAGTTTTTCGAGAGTTGGGTCAGTTTTAAAGGTCTTTTGGTAAAAATTCATTTTTCCAACTTTGTGCATGTAAGATAGGATTCCACCTCCACTTGTTGCACCTCGTTGTCTTTTTCTCTTTTCCATAGGACCGATCCCACCGAATTGTGACACATAACCCTCAGTCTTTCTCTAGAAGTGTTGTAATTTAGTGGTAGAGCCTACCTTCACATGGATTCCCTAGGTAGATCCTGGTTTCATTTTGGTGTCCATGCTGTCACTAATGACTATAGGATCAGGAGTCTTTAGTAGAATTTCCTGATTATGCGTTTAAGCCTCATTTGCATGATTCATTATCACTCTTGAACTTGTTAGGACCACACAATGTACCTTTTTGCCCATAATTTTTTCCACTATTACACTCTTGATCACTCACATTTAAACTCATATTATCACTTTATCCTATCTTTGAAAAGGTATATAACGTCTCTTCTCTTTACTATACGTTTAATCTGTTTTGCATATAATTTCACATCACTCTCATACTTAACCATTGATTAGAAATGTATAAGTGCTGAAATAGTTCAAACTGCAAATTATCATTTGAGGCCTGTTGCTGAAACAACAATTCATAGAAGTTGTTACACAGTCCATGGTTGACGATGCTGAAACACATAAGCTATTACACAGTCCATGGTCAACGATGCTGAAACACAGAAGCTGTTACACAGTCCATGGTTGATGATGCTAAAACACAGAAGCTGTTACATAGTCCATGGTTGATGATGTTGAAACACAGAGGAAGCTATTACATAGTCTATGGTCGACGATGTTGAAACACAAAAGAAGCTGTTACACAGTTCGTGGTCAACAACAACTCACACAGATTGACTACAACAATCGCATCATGAGCCAAGCATCAACCATCACTGCTACCTGAGAAGTGCTGAACAGTCAGAGCGCAAATCCCGTGGCTGAAACAACGCACGATTTGCGATGCTGAAACAACATGCAACAACATCAACAAGAAAGAAATGTTACTCCAGCCATAACATAAACACCTCATTCAGCACTTGTAATAGCATTCTGTTGCGGGAGACTAGGACATTCTATTCCGGTTTAGAAAGTAGATCTGACTAAGAATAGGACTCAGATATACATCTGTAATTTTTGATCAATTGTATCGAAGGGATTATCTCTTTAAATAAGAAGAAATCATCATTCGAAAGGATCACCAGTTTTTGGTATTAAGAAAGTTTCACAGAGAAGGACGTACTTAATTTTCAGATTGTAATATGATACATTGATAGATGAATAAAAGACTGTTTTGAGCATCCTTCTCTAGCCTCTTCGTCTCAGGGGAATCTTGTGAGAAGGGAGGGCCCACCTTCTTCACAAGATTCACCCGTTAGTTTTATAGTGTGTTAGTGTGATCTCTGTTTATGCCTTGATTAATTTTTGTCTTGCTGAAACACTACTTTAATGAATTTTGCTTTGCTGAAACACTACTGAACTCTGTCTTGTTAAGAACTCTGTTTTATTGAATGTTACATTGCTTTCATGAAGTTCATAATCATTTTAATTAGCAATCTTGTGTGATGAATTTATGGGGTTTGCTAATCAAAGACTGGTGTTGAAGGTTCCTGCTTAAAGGAAGGAATTAGGATCCTGTTCTCTGTTAGAAGTAGTCAGATTTCAATTATTTTCATGAGTGTGCTAATCAGAGACTGGTACTGAAGGTTCCTGCTTAAAGGAAGGAATTAGGGTCCTGTTCTCTGTTAGAAGTAGTCAACTTTCAATCATTTTCATGAGTGTGCTAATCAGAGACTCGTGCTAAAGGTTCTTGCTTAAAGGAATGAATTAGGGTCCTGTTTTCTGTTAGAAGTAGTTAGCCTTCAATGCATTAATGAATTCATGAAAGTGTGTTAATCAGAAACAAAGTGCTGAAGTTCCTTCTTGGGAATAGGGCCCTATTCTCTGGTTATAGAATAGTTGCTCTTTCCTGTTGCAGTTGTTATTTTAATGTAATCCAGGATTCTTTAGAGTAATCATCTATTTAGGCTCTGCAATAAGTAGGTTTCTTTTTTGTAATGTGAGCTAGAACTTCAGTTCATTCAAGGCAAGTGTAATTAATATAGTTTCCTTTACTACGACTCTAGGTTGCTTTTGGAATTGAGCATATATAGTGCATGGTTACCTTTGAAATAAACAGACTTCCCTGGGTTGACAATTTATGTAGCACTTGATTGTTTAAATTAATTAAGCAATTATAGTGACTAACAAACCTCACCCTCGAGACTCCCAAAACACAATGTGTCTTATTTTAATCCCTTTTCAGATCCTCTAAAGATGAAAATATTTTCGAGCGATCTTGTTTCCCTTCATGTTCGCTAAACTGAAATTTGATGGCATGTTTTTCCGGTGGTAGTTTACCCATTTTTCGATATGGATGGTCAAAATTACGAACAAAGGTATACTCTAGGAGCCTCAGTTCTCTAGAAGAGTATTATTAGGTATAGATTTAACCCTTTTTTGGGCCTGAGGGACTAAACTTATGAAAAAGGAACCCCCCCAAGGAGTCCATAGTTAAGCTCTTTTCAGACTCCCTAAAATTGAAAAGATGGCCAAGTGACCTTATTTCTTCACACTCGTTAAATTGGTCCAAAAGAACATCCCTTACGGAGTCAATAGTTAATCTCTTTTCAGACTCCTTAAAAATGAAAAGATTTTTGAGTGATATTGTCTTTTCCACACTCGTTAAAATGATTTTGAATAGACATCTTTTCGATGCTAGTTTATCCCTTTTTTGAGCTGACTAGACTACCTTCGAAAAAGGTACCCCAGTGAAGTCTCCTTTTACGCTTTTTCAGACTCTCTAAAAATGAAAAACTGCCTAGATTACCTTCTCTGGGCTCATTAAAATTACATCGAAGGACATTATCATTGTGTCTTATTAATCGCATTTGCATTCCTGCAT
The DNA here is from genome assembly GCA_009831015.1 of Picea engelmannii. Taxonomy (NCBI): domain Eukaryota; kingdom Viridiplantae; phylum Streptophyta; class Pinopsida; order Pinales; family Pinaceae; genus Picea; species Picea engelmannii. The sequence continues at coordinate 1,351,228 of ML777388.1, read as the reverse complement.
CTTTGTTCTAATGTCGGATCCATGTTTCTCTCAACTGAACCATCTAAAGCATGCCTCATACACAAGCCTTGTAGCACTTTGCCTCTGTGTCTTGACACCTTGACCCATGGAGGATTTTTCTTGAGTGTCCTTTTCCTGCATATGTCCCCTTGCTCTGAGAATCAATGTGTTCCTTGCACTTGGAACTAGTATGTTTGAGACACTCGATCCTCCTTTGTAATGTAGCATTCTTTATTCTTTTTCAAAACTTTCCACAATTATTGAAAAAGACAAAAAAAAATCAAATATACCCCAAAAAGAGGAAGGGAAAAGTATTTTCTTTTTGTTGACAACACAATGATTCGCCCTTGGACAAAGCACATCCTTCTGTTTGTTCATCATGCTCTAGGATTCAATATGAACTTAGGAAGCTATTCTCACTACATAGAGTTGTGTCCTCCTCCATTTGGTTACCCTTCTAAGCATTTGGAGAGTTCGCGTTGCCTCCTTCATCATGAACTTGTGTCAATGCCATGCTCCCTAAGTCTCATCTTTTGTCGCACTTTTGTCCAAGGGAAGTCTTACTAAACTTGAGTCGACCCTTTTGCAGTTTGTCTCTTGTCCTCATGCTCGACCACCCCAAAAGACCAATCAAGTCCTTGCTCAAAATCAATGAAGTTCTATGCCTGATCATCAAGATCCTCTTGTATGTTCTCGACGAGTTGTCGAAGACCTCTGGGTAGCGAAGTCATACACTCATATTACATTTCTACCCAAGTTTTGAAGATTTTGAAGTTGTTTCTCGAGCTCTGAAGACCTCATATCCAGCCATAAGGCATCATTGGCTTCTTGAAGACGGATACTATACATGTATATCTTTTGATTTTTGAGGTGTAGATCCGTTGTGTACTACTCGTAGCTACACTTTATATATTTATATGACATGGATCTGTAGTGTATTGGATTGGCAACCATGATTTTATTTCATCCCAAGCATGGGTATGCCCGCCTTGGTGAGACAAATTTTTATTTTTGCAGATGGCACCTCCTAAACTTCGGTCCCTGGGCTCACTCGCGTCGTACAATGGTGAATATTTGTAATGTATTTCGGCCATCAGATGCTCTTCTAACCTCACACATTAGGGGGCATCTGTTATAACCCTAAATTTCACCAGACATGCATACCCGACATCGGGCCATCTAACTTGCTATATTTTCCAAGCCATCACTGAATAAGCTCTTCAAAAAACCATTGCTTTGAAGGTGTACGCGCCCTGCACGATTACTGCCCGCGTACACATGCCTTCTGACCCATTATAGCCCATGTACACTCATAGAATATCATGAAAAGTGGAAAATTACATAGGATACTGGTTTTTGGGCCTTTACTTAACCGTTTGACTGCCCATAGCTAGTCACCCCAACCATTCATATCCCTTTTGGCCTATAAAATAAGGGGTTGGGGTCTCATTGCAAGGAGAAACACAAGAGAAAAGAAACTCTGCCAATTTTATCAATCCCCCTTTTCCCCAACTGCAAATCCCTTTACCATTTCCCTAGGAGAGAACTGAAGAGGAGAAGAAGACGTGGAAGCAGCTGGTGCATGGTGAAGAGGAGCCCAGGACCAAGTTGGAGGAGTAGTGTTGGTCTCATGTTGTAAGTAAATTTTTGTGAGATTAATATAAATAAGTATTTTTTCCATCCCGCCAAACGATGTCTTAAATTTATATGATTTATTTACATTTCTTGTTTATGATGTCTAACCCACTAATCCATATGTAGAATGCATGCTTGTATTTTCTTGTTTGTCTTTTGATTAATGCAGGTCATCCTTGGGAGAATATTTGCAGTCAGGAAACAACCAAGCGCAAAGGGATCGACACCAAACACAGAGTTTAAGGTAGGCCTACCAGATCCCTCTCTCTTGTATTTTACATATGATTGTGGGGTAATGTTGGGATAGTGATTAAAAGTAAGAGAATTTAGACGGTTTTCTCTGCCTACACTTTATATCCTTGGTGTAGTCCATAGAGGGGTTTTCCTGCTATAACATGTGTTGCTAGCCAAACTTCAGGAGAGACGAGGACCTCAACAAAGCCTGCAAGTACAACTGATATACGTTGAACCTCATGGAGCGGACCCTAGATTCGATGTTATCACTAGAGGAGTCACTGTTATAGGAGAATATAGAGTGATCCAAGGAAATAATACAAAAGAATCAGGAGTCAGGAAAGCTGTAGAGAAGACACAAGTTTTTGATGAAAAGAAAGAAAAACAAATGTTTGAGGAGGCAAGAAAAGAATTCAGGAGAGACCAAGGTTCTTCATCGAATACATGACCAAAAGTAAGATAATGTGGAATTCCTCTAGCATTCGATCAGTATGCTCTGCCAAGAGAAGGAAAAGAGGTAAGAAATCTCACAGAATTCTTATATACTTGTATTAAGTTGATTCAGGATGAAAGCACTGTACAAGAGCTACAAAATTTAATCAGACAATACGAGCTAGGAAAGATAGATCCCTTGTTGAATAGAGTAGTACATGAAGTATCTAAAAAGATAAGGACAAATAAGGAACTACACCTGAATGCTCAAATTGGAGAGTATGATATTGACTATGTGGTCCTCGACTTAGGGTCAGAGCTCAATGTCATGAAGAAGTAGACCTGGGCACTGATGGGAAAACCTAAGTTGATCTATTCCCCTATCAGGCTTAGGATGTCTAATCAAAAATCTATAAGCCCCTTTGGAATATTGGAACATGTCCCTATGGACATCGATGGAGTAATGATGTTTGCAGACTTCAAGGTGATTGAGATAGTTGATGATAGTTGTCCTTACGCTGCGTTGTTAGGAATTGATTCGGCTTTCAATAATTCCACTGTGGTTGGTTTAAATAAAATAAGAATGAATTTTGAAGGAGATGACCTTAGGGTCATAACACTTTTGGATCCTGATGAAGGTCAGAGATACACAGAACCCATCAGAGAATAAGATCACACATATGAACTAGAAAACATATACAAATTAACAGCCAGACAACATGATTACATTAATCCTACAATGGATGGGAACCTAAGATGGTGAAGTGACAACACATGTTCATCAGATTCAGAAGAAGTAATGGAGAACTAGAAGAACAAAATGTATGAAGTATATACAAGGAGATGTGCTAGATTAACCCGAGAAGTTCGCTAGATCGTCACAACAGTAAGTAACTTGCCCACCTTTGATGGTCTGAATCATTTAGAAGCATTATTGTTGGAATTTGAAGAAATTTCACCAACACAACAAATATTGTTGGCAATGGATGAGGACTTGAAAGAAACTCCAGCAATATGGTGGGGAACACACAAAAACAACATTACAGACTGGGTACAATGTCGCACTTTGATGACAATGCAATTTTCATATTAAGTAGAAGGCTGCAAAGCTAGGTACATAGGTCGAATTTGTCCGAAGGACCATGTGTGAAGTTGCGAGGAATCCTGGAGTAGAATTACTCAAGAGAAGTGGTTGTACAAATTCATCAACACACTGGACACAACCCCTATCAACTGGTATCTTCAAGAAAAACTATGCCTCATCACTGCAGATTGGGAAGGTATGACCCAGAACTTTGTAACTACCTTTTTTTTGAAATCCAATATCCTACAGTGGATCAAGAGTTACAAATTATAAGAAAAAAATTATTTGAGGAGGCACCTAGCCTCCCTTTGGAACAAGAAGAGGACGAATGGACTGCGCCTCTCCAAAAACTGCAAGGTTGTTACATTATCAATGCTGACGAAGATGATGATCCTAGGAAGGTGAAAAACATCAAAACAAAAGGCCAAAGAGACATGGAAGGACTAGGAATTGAGATACCTTTCATTGGAAAAGTAATTAAAATAAAAAAAATCAATATTGGAACAGAGCAAACACTGAATCTTGCAAATGTTGGAGATTATTGGGATGCTTCCACTATTGACAAGATCATAGAGTTACTGCATGAATATAATGACTTGTTTCCAACCAAGTTCACCGATATGAAGGGAATTAAAGGGCCCATGGGAGAGATGAGGATCCCTTTGAAACCATATGCAAGGCCAATTAAACAAAGACCCTACAGATTGAACCCTAAATATAAGGAGAAAGTGAAGATTGAACTCGACAGAATGTTGGAGGTGGGAATCATAGAACCTATTGAAGAGTCAAAATGGATTATCCCTATGGTGGTGCAAGATAAAAAGACCAGAGAGATCATGATCTATTTAGATCTCAGGAAGTTGAATGATGTCTGTTTGCATGACCCATTCCCTACACCATTTATTGACGAAGTGTTAGATAATGTAGGAGAATAGGAGGTATATTCTTTTACAGATGGATTTTTAGGATATCATCAGATCCATATTTCCAAGGAAGATCACCATAAGACCACATTTACAACAGAATGGGGGTCCTACTAGTATACAGTGATATCGTTTGGATTGAAGAATGCCCTAGCCATATTTTCCAGGGTAGTGGTCGAAGCGTTCAAGGAGTTTTTACATAAATTTATGGAAGCATATTTTGATGATTGGACTATTTTTAGCTTATTACAAAATCATATTGAATGTTTAAGACTAATGTTGGATAAGTGCAGGCAGTGTCAGATTTACTTGAACCTGAAGAAGTGCATCTTCTTTTCACCCTTTGGAGTGTTGTTAGGTCATATTGTGTGTAAGCAGGGACTGCTGGTAGACCCATCGAAGATTTCTATTATGGTTGATTTGCCCCCTCCTAATTCTGTCAAACAGTTGGGAAATACGTTGGGACAAAGTGGATACTAAATGAAGTTCATTAAAGGCTATGCATAGATCACAACACCCATGGAGAAGATTTTGAAAAATGACTGTCAGTTTCATTGGACAAAATAATTCTAGCATAACTTCGACACACTGAAATAGAAAATGGTTACTGCGCTTATTCTGGTTTTCCAAGATTGGAGCAAGGAGTTTCACATGCATGTTGATGCATATTATGTTACACTAGGAGTTGTGTTAGCACAACTGGGAGCTGGAGACATTGACCACCCATTATCCTTTGCTAGCAGAAAGCTATCAACAACTAAGATTAATTACACCATCAATGAGAGAGAAGGGTTAGCCATGGTGTATGTGTTGCAGAAGTTTCACCACTACTTGTTGGGAGGACACTTTAAAATGTTTGTTGATCACTCTGTGCTGAAATACCTAGTCAACAAGCTAGTGCTAGGGGGTGAGAATATGGAGATGGCTTCTGCTATTTAAGGAATATGATTTTGAGATCATGGTTAAGCTAGGAAGAATGAACAAAGGTCCTTACCACTTGTCGAGGTTGGAACATGGAGAAGAGCCTACAATTTTGGAGGATACACTGCCAGATGCATAATTGCTAGCCATTAGAAATATCGATGATCACTTTGCAAAGTTAGTCCAGTTCCTGTCAAAAGGAATGGCACCTAGTAAATATACAATCACCCAGAAGAAACAACTGGTAATGCGTGTTGCATACTTTTCACTTATATCTAGACAACTATACAATATGGGACCTGATGAGATATTGAGGAGGTGTGTTATGGAGGCAGAGAAACCATTGATTCTCGCAGAATCTCATGAAGGCATCGCGGGAGGACACTACGTAGGAAAAAAAACAACGCATAAGGTTCTTACATATGGCCTATGGTGGCATATCTTACATAAAGATGCTAAGGACTATTACAGAGCCTATGATGTATGTCAAAGAGTTTGGAAGCCTTCCAGAAGAGATGAAATGCCTTTAGCACTGCAGCTGACCCTAAAATCATTTGAGAAATGGGCCATTGAATTCATGGGACCTATAAACCCACCAGGAAAGCACACAGGAGACAGATACATAATCACTGTGGTAGAGTACTTGACCAGAGGGGCTGAAGAAAGAGAAATTAGGGATTGTAGTGCAACTACAGCTGCATGATTCATATTTGATGACATCATAACTAGGTTTGGATGCCCAAAGATCCTTATGAGTGATCAAGGAAGACATTTTATTAATAATACCATTGAATCCTTGATTGAAGAATTTGTAGTCCATCATCAGAAGAGCACACCCTACCACCCGCAAGTGAATGGGATAGTTGAATCATTCAATAATATCTTGGAGACAATGTTGATGAAGATTTTTAGTGTGAACAAGAATGATTGGGATTTAAGAGTACTAGCAGTTCTATGGGCCTATAGAACCAATTGTAAGAAGCTAACAATGCAGACCCCCTTTAAGTTGGTTTATGGTCTCGAAGCATTTGTCTCGATGGAATATTTGGTCCCAAGCTTAAGATTCACATCCTTTACATATATCGATGACACTGGCATTGTTCTAGAGGGGATCGTACAGTTGGTCGAAATAGAAGAAGACAGATTTATTGCAGGATTCAATTAGTAGGTACAAAAGGAAAGAGAAAAGGCCTACCATGAAAGACACATCAACAAGAAGGAATTTAAGCAAGGTGATTTGGTACTGATATACGACAAAAAATTCATGAAGCATCCATGAAAGTTCATAACACATTGGCAGGGGCCATATGAGGTTGTCTATGTCATTGAAGGAGTAGATGCATAGTTGAAGACCTTGAATGGAGAATGGAAGGAAGGTTTGGTGAATAGGAGCCATTTGAAACTGTACTATGACAACCAGCTGCCTCACAGATCTCACTAAAAGAATAATGAAAAGGATCCAGCTACTAGGTGCAGTTGAAACTGGGTACCAGACACATGAAAGATAGTCTGCACACAGTGGGGAAGGAAAGAGCATAAAGTACATGCTTCTCCACGCAGCTTGAAGACGAAGAAAATCAAAAGGGTCATATTTGAACTACCTCGGGACGAGTCACAGGTGAGTGTTGGGGGCCTGTTGGCCCTTGGGTATGAAAGTAAGAGAAGAGTAAAGAAAGAAATATGGAATACGAACTACACAGAAGACACAGTGACTGATACTGTGTCGAAGTGAGCAGAAAATAAGAAAAGACAGAGTGAAGTAAGAGAAATAAGTCGTTGGATTAAGAGATCGAGGATGACAGATCAACAAGGAAGATGGATCATGGATAACTCAACAAGAAGAAAAATCCACCATTGGATGCTTTGGAGGATCGCGTGAGAAGGAAGGAAAGACAGGCTAGAGAAGCCCTGAAAATGTGGGTCAGGTTGACCTAGGGTTTTAGACACCTAGGGTTTTGGTATGTAGGGTTTTGACACTTAGGTTTTGGCCTAAGGCTATTGATGAGCTATTGTAATGTATAAATAAAGATCAATAGGACCTAGGATGGGTTTTTGTGATTATCGTTGTTGTTATTATTCATTCCAAGTTCGTTATGAGTGATTATTGTTGTGAGAGGGAGAAGCATTGAGGAGTGGGGAAAGCCTGTGTTGTAAGATCTTCAGTTGGGTGTGAAGATCAACCCTGCAGCTGGGTGCACAGGGAGGGAAGACAGAGAGAAAGAGAGAAGATATGCTAGCTAAGAGTGCAGATAAGAACTGTATGCTTTCATCTTAATATATTATAAAGCACAGTTCTATGGACGTAGCCCTAGGGAGAGGGTGAACTACATACATCTTTGTGTTGTGTGTGATTGATGTTGTGTTCTCTTGTTTATATATATACTATTATTGCATTGTTGTGTTATATCTGATAGATAGTTGTGAGAAGTAGATCTAAGCTAGAAATTGATATCTATATGTTGTGTTGTTCTTGTATCAGATGCACTTGGTATTCCCTTGGTTGTAGATGACTGTGTCCGGCAACCCCCCATAGCTACTTCGGGTGAGACTGCATCTACCTCGTAGGTGTTGCCGAAAGGGCTAGTAGTTAGGGCTTGTTGGTGTGCTCTTGGAGTTGAACCCTAGGTCTGCCCCTATGCCAACGGTCTCCTAATGAAATCTGATACAAGATATCCTTACAAAATAGGGGCTCTACGAGCTTGTCCTCTCTCACCTAACCTCATCTATTACATTGAAGTTTTCATAAATGGCAATCTAGTCTGAATTGAAACTAGAGCCATCAACCTGTGAGTTATTAAAGGAAAAATTATCATCTGCCTATACAAAGACATGTCTTGGTCTTCACTCGACCCTACAGCATGAATCCGTATGGGATTATATTTCAAATTTAAAATGTGCACTGATGTGCTAGGATGCTAGTGCATTGTTGAGGTGGAGCGATGCTACTACATCACACCAACTTGAAGGAAGATCCAAATCCCTAATTTCTATGGCACCAACAGGAAGGAGTTTATGACCCCCTGATTTACACACACCAACCTGAAGGTAGCACTAACTCCCTGAGTTCTCCCGCACCAACCGGAAGGAGGCTATGACCCGCTTTCCTTTCCTCATCTTGTCGCCCTGAAATATAAGTGTAGACTCACTAACACTACCACTAATCAACTTGTAATTTCCACTATCGCTGATACATGGATATCAAAACTATCACCATACCATGTACATCAACCTATACAATACCATGTATCAACTATGTATCACACCAAGTACTAGAACCTATACCAGGCCATATGCCAAGTATCTAAGATATGCCTCTAGAAATGTATCGTACCATCACCAAGGTGTACCATGTTCAATCACTACCATGCCATGCCTCAAACATGTATCATAATAACATAAACATAAAAAATAACACATAACATACCTCTGATCCTGTAGTTGACCCGATAGACAATATTACATACTTGTAGCTCTTCCTCAACTTGAAAAACAAGAGAATAACATCTTCATCAAACTCTACCTCGGTCTCACGGGACTAGTTTTGGATTCATCAAAAACCCTCACTTTAAACAAGAATAACTATGTACCTGTAATGAATAAAGTTGTGAAATTGTAACCATAGATACTATGATATCTTTCTTCCATCTCCTCAAAATTTCAGTGTCTGAAACTTCTTAGAATATAAGTTATAGAGAAAATTGAAAACCTTCCTCAATTTTATCCTATTCTGGAGACTGAACTTTTAAAGTATTCCCTATGCTCAATATTTGATATCTGACTATGAAACTCTCACACAAGATTATATAGAATGTTATATTTCGACTGAAATTGGTCTCACAAAATGTGGATCCTCTATGAACAAGTTATGACTATTTTACCTAGAACACCTCTTTCAGATTAGTTTCGGGACTAGAAAAAAAAACTTATCTTCCACAAAGCGTATCTCCAATAATATTATGAACCAGAAGCTGAAATTTGTACCAAATGTACCGTCATATGTATTGTAAAAAGCCTCCAACTTTCACTATCTGATTCATTCTATAAAAAAAAAAATTATAGTGAAAATTTGAAGATGACCTTTAAATAACATACCTTATAACACACCATCACAAGACTTCATCCTCCCTTGAAAATTCTCCATTCTTCACTTCATCTCGCCTATAAAATTCACTTCATATATCCTTGGTTACCTCAGATAAGAATAACTTTCTCACTTATATTGATATTCAATGAACTTGTGTGCATACAAATGAGAGATTATTTGAGGTGTATTTATACCTTTTCAAGTAACCTCTTTCCTTAACTTGAGGGCTTCTTGAAATTTCTTGTTACAACCACTTTACTCTTTAATTAATGAATTTCAACCAATTAGGGGCTTGTTAACCCTTTTTTGGGCTTCCAAATTCATGAGAGCATATCTCTCTAACTGTGAGGAACTATTTGGCATATTGCCTACCATTGTAAATGACATGACGAAGACTATCCATCTAGGATGGTTTTGTATACACTTGAAGTATTCTTCAAGCTCATTTTTCTTAGTCAACTTCGTGCCTCATGAACACACCTCTAGATTTCCTGTAGACTTCTTCAAAGCATATTCCTGTGAGGGACATGCTTAAATCTATGCCATAAGGGAACCACTTTGGAGACTTCTTCAATTATACCCAACACTTCTAGAGGCTTATAGACTTCCTCTAGAGTTCACATCAATGAAAATGAATTTTCCAATAGAAGAAAGGGTTACAGGTGAGGGGTACCACAATGGTTAGGGAGAAGAGAAAAATATAGTGGGATGGGTCCCAAATAAGGGTGTCGGGAAGGGTGGGTGGGTCCATGAAAAAAAAGGGTTATAAGTGACAGGTACCATTATTAGAAGGGAGAATGGAGGAATCCAATGGTATAGGTCTCAAATAAGAGTGTCTATGGGAGCACTATATGTTTTTTTATCTCCTATGAGTTATAATTTGACCTGAATAAAATTGTAGTGACACAATTCCCAAATTTTTAACGAGAATAATTGTGTAGGAATTTCATAACCTAGATGTAGGAGGCAAGGTTGCGTGACAAAAAGTTCCCCTTTGTTTATGTTTTGTTCTGTTCCATTCCCAAGGGTTAGGGTTTTTAGTGCTCCTACAAAAAAAGGTTTTCCTTGTGCTATAACTCTCTGAAATACATGTAGGGTCAAACAATAATACTCATCCCAATATATTAGGGAACTAACTAAAAATTCTTGAACGTACCCTTAGTCGTACTACCTGATTACCCAGGTAATATAGAGTAGTATTCTCGAGTGCCATTCTCGATGTCACTATAGTAGTCAAGTGACCAATAGGTTGATATAAAAATTGTTTCAGGAGACCTAGGGGACTCCCTATATATGCAAAGGTACATGGGAGTGAAGGCCATGTATAGGTGTTGTCTGATGTGGTACTTCTCAAAGGGGTACCAATAAGGATTACAAAGGTTTCCAAAAAGGTGAAACATTTTTTCTAGTAACTCGTAAAACTGTTTGTGTTTCTTGCATGTAGTATTCCCAAACCATAGTTTTACTTGCTAAACAATAGAACTTTGTGCTTTAAAAATGCCGACAATACACATATCTATCTTGAAAAAAAAATTCCTCAAAAATTTCTGCAGAGGAAAGTGCTCTGATACCACTTGTAAGATACTAGAAATATTATGCAAATAAGAACATAATAACTATGATGAATACCAATAGAAAAAACATAATATAGAGAACAATAACACTATAAATGATACCTTTATTGATAGAAATTAAAGTTCACTTGCCTCTTCGAAGGGGAAACCTCCAACGGAGCAGAGGTCAATTACAAAATAATTCTCAAGACAAAACGTTCTCATGCCTTCTACTCTTATTTATGCTAATTATATCTTCTAAAGAATATTCTAGAGGAAGATATTTCTAGAAGCATAAAACTCTATTAAGTCTTCTTACATTAGACTTGTTCACATTATTATATTGACCTTATTTACTAATGTCAACCTTATTACATTAAAATCATATTATTCTACCTACGTGAGGGGTTAGGGAGGTTAGGTCCCTAACAATTTTGATGTAAAACATATACAATTCGGCCCTCAACTACATTAATCAATATGGTCTCTTTTCCCCAAACATACCAGATCACCAACCTAAATCATATTTCTACAATTACATTGTAATTTGTGGGGATTAAAACTAGGGATGTTACATCACCTCCCCCTTATTTTTGCATTGTCCTTAGTGCACAACACCATATAGGTGTACATAAATATTATAATTCTAGGTATTTGGCCTTTAGTCAACATATAGTCTCTCCATCCTGAAATCACATAGTCATTCCATCCCAAAAATAAATGAATATTCTCTCCAACCCAAAAACCATAGATACTTAGGTACTCTGGCCAAAAATCATACATGATGATTTCACATTTTATAATTCTGGCAGTAGTTCCAACCAACAATATCTCTTTCCCCTTAGTTTGCACCACCCAAGGTAGTGTACCCCCTTCTCTTCTCTATGGTCCCTCAGGTTGTACCACTCCCATATAGGAACCAATGCATAATCGACCAAGAAGTATAAGAGATGTGGCTTCAAGAATCCTAGCTGTAATAAATTTCACAATTTGTCAATTCCCACAACAATTCCAATGAATAAGCTTTCATTACCCTCAACTTGCAAAACCCAAGGAAGTGTACCCCCTTCTTTGCCTTATAGTCCCTTAGGCTGTACCACTTCCCTTTAGGGCTCCAACACAAGGTCAAACATGACCTATCAGAGTCATGTCTCCATGAAATCTAGCTATGATAATGGAATCTTAAAACTTTTCAAATAGCTGAAAACATGCTTCTTGCATTGTATCTTCAGCTCCACTTTACTTATTTCAAGCTGCAACAAGTCCATTGGAATTTTATCTTCTCTTCTCTTCTCTTTTATAACTCTTCCTCCTTTTAGTTGTAGCTAGTGTTTCATTCCTTTTTCCTTTGGAAAACACCATCTCTTGGTGTTGTTCAATTTTCAGTTGTTCCTATAACAACCACCAAGAAACAGACATGTTATATCTAATTTCAAATAACAGTTTTATCATACCATATGCATTATTAATTTTCCTCTTCCTTACCATCCTCACCCTCTAGGCTCATATATCCCCTTCATTACTACAAAATCCCTTGGGTGATCCATCATTTTCCAAGGTGTTCTTGTGCAAGGAGAGCACCAAATCATTACAAGTATTCCACTGGTAGTCCATAACCTATGGAAATCACAAAGTTTTGGTGTCCTAACAATAAACTTCTTTCCAATCTTTTAACTTCAATGTCCATCATCTCATCTATATCACATACATACAACCATCATTATATATCACCATAGAAATTTACTTATTATTTTTCCAAATCTATTTTCATATAGGATATCAAATTTCCAAAGCATGAGTTTCCTTCTCAAAATGTTTGGCTCTTGCAACAAAAAGCATCAATCTTCCTTATGGGATTACACCATTTCCATATCCAAGACCATTTTTCTTGCAATTTTCTCAAATTTCATTCAACCAAACAAATTGTTAGTATTCATGCACATTATCATCTCATTGAAAAATTTGCAATCAACCCATGAATTGATTTCATAATTATGTTACTCTAAAAATTCAATCACTTCCAACTATTATTCATATTAAATGGAATGAAACTATCATTCCTTGCACATGCATTATCTAGTATACCAAGATTTTCACAATGCCATCACACATTATCAACAAAATGATGTGACAATACCCATGGTCACATCTTCATAATGTACCCTTGCATTGAATACGAAATACAACACATCCATGTCAGGTATTCCACCATGGTGAGTTGGAAGGTCTAGCTAATGCCTCATCAGATTATCCAAACTTTTCCTAATTTCCTTTTCGATCATGTTTAGGGATTTTGATCACAAGGGTGAGTAAAAAGAGACCCCTTTGATTTCCTTAGTAATCCAACAAAGCAACACAAAACAATGGTTAGTAGGTTAGTGAACCCACAAGCTAGGGACAAATAAATAAAGCAAGATAAGAATGAAAAATAATGAAAACTAAATTAATAAAACATTAACAAGGAATGCATGAAACTGAACACCAGGAGTGGTTACCCAATAGAGAATGGTATTTAAAATTGATAACACCAAGATGAGAAATGTGGGATTTATGAATCCCCTATTCCTGATAAGGAGGGCTCCTGGATACCTCAAAGTAGAGATATTACTCTCCTATTTTGAATTCACAATGGTGAAGAACTCTATGGAAAATCTATCGAAGGGGTGGAAAGATTTCCCTATGCTATACTTTCTCAAGATATTCTTAAGAGAACAAATGATTTCTCCAATATTATTTGGACAACATAAAAATGCAATGAACTTACTCCATTTGTGCATAAAATGACCATCTATTTATAGATTCATAGAAAGGTATTTCATAACTTGTTTCAAGTGTGAATGGGAGGTTCTTTGAGGTACAATCCATATTTTTAGTCATCCTAAGGTGATATTTTGGGTCGATCTTTGGGTCTTGTCTTGAATCATTTCACCCTGGAAGTGGTTGAGGCCCGACCAAATTCATAAATGCGTTGTTTTTGCATATCCATGGGTTTCTTCATGGACATTCATGTAGGACGAACACTGTGCACATTTGGATCTGTTTTGGCCCACGCAGATGCACCCACACTAAATTTGTCGGAAGCGTGCACAAATTTATGGGTCTTTTACATAGTTTTGGTCATCTTTCTATAATTGGTTTTGTGAATATTGGAAGTATGATGTATCTGTGCTGATTGTTTCTTCATCCATTTTTTTTATTGTTATGAACAATTTTTCGGTGATAACAGATGCCCCCTAATGTGTGAGGTTAGGAGAACACATATAGCTTAAATACATCAATGTTTATTTTGATGAAATTTCCATAGAAGAGAAGAGTTGTAGCTACTGTTGAGAGGAACCATGAGAGCGATCCATTGGAGGAAAAGGGGATTCAATTGGGACTAGTATTCTCCAAAAATTGAAATAAAAAGTTGTGTACAAATGAAGCAAGCATGCCCCATGCTTGTGTCATGAAACTATAAATACAATGACAAAAACTAAATATTGTTGAAGAAGTATATGTCTGCAGCACCCTCGAGGGAGTCAAGAAATGGCAGATGATGATTCTAATTACTGAATGAGCTCTTAATTGAGGTATGAAAAAATATGAGGAATTGATGGCCGAACAAATTTAGAGGTCTTTGGTGATTACTGAAAACTTGAATGGTTTCATAGCAAGACCCACCATAAAATGAAACTTTTTTGGAGTCGAAAGTTATGGGGGACAAAAACATAAAAAAGTGATGAATACTCTTTCTAATCCATCCGAGACTGCTAATTAATAAGTGAATGATAGCAGAGATATTTCCACCTTTTTGGAAACTTGTGCTGACATCGACACGAAAAGGGTGTGATTGCAAGAAGAAAAGTGCTTCTTGGCATAGATTCAATAAAAGGGGTAACAGGGACTGAATGGGGGAGAGGATGGATGGAATGGTGACATGAACATATTTCAATATGTATGGGACTTGATAAATTCCCTTGGTTGGGTAAAATGGAATGATGGAAGCAATAATAAAACATGATCTGGTGTTAGGGGGATGACTAGATATTGGGTAAACTATGTTGAATATGTTAGACTGCAAAGGAATGGATGATAGGTAAAACTATGGATATTTGAAATAGGGGTGTTAATGATAGTTGATATTTGGTACATGATATGGATATCTTTGCAAATATGGTGATGAAATAAGAATCCCCCAAACAAGGGAGACATTGGTTGTTGTGTGCCAAGGAAAATTACTTTTTTGGTTGCGACAAAAAATATCTACTCTACTTGTTGGAATTTGAAATGTGATTTATACAATTACCAAATGAATAAAGAATTATTAGGTTGAAAGTACATGTACAGAAACTTGTTCCCTAGTGAAGTATGGATTGGTATCATGGGGTGAAAGAATGGGAATGTAATTGATGAAGGGTGGAGGCCCCATGGGTGGGTTTCTGTACTAGGTAGATGGATGGAGGATGAAATTGCATATGGGAAATTGATGTCAGATGATATGGAGGGTTAATGTTAATACAAGGGTGCATTTAATGTAACCAAAAATATGATGTGGGAGTCCAAAATGGGGTGGTTAGCATGATGATGAAGAATAAGTATGAGGTTCTTACGTTGGGGTGTAACACTACTAGGACTCCTGGGCCTAATGGATAGAACAAAATGAGTATCAATATGCCAAGGGGTAAATATATGTGGGACAACTCATGGGGGTGAGAGTTCTACCAGGTAAGAGTACCTTAATGCAATGGAGGTGATTGTACCGCAGAGCTGAGTGTGGGGATCCTAAGGGTAAATGTCAAGGGTAATAACTGGGATATGCAGTTATTTGCAGAGGGTGTGAGAGCATGCCAATTTTGAACGTATACCTAAAGGGGCCATGGGATGGCTAATACTAAATGCATTTTTTTGGATAGGAAGTTCAAGGAATGAAGAATGAAGGCACATGCAAAATAAAATAGAAATGAAAACCCAGGTAGATGCTCAAAAGAAGGAGGAACAATAGTCAGGAGCATAAAAGAAGCATGAAGGTGCAAAGATAGGAAAATAACACTCAAACAATGAGTTGTCATGATTTGTAACCATGAGTTGTCATATGGTTTTTGGGAGAAGCAAATAGGGTTTTAAGCCCTAAATACTATGTATAAATATGTAATGGGTCAGGTATAGTAGAGGTTGATGCTGAGTGAATATTTGGTTGTTCGCTGAGAGTAAGAGAATACACTGAGAATGTGAGAGAGTTTATCTATGAAGGTTTAGGGAGAGTTTTGTAGAGAGAGGCTTGCACTGCAGAGTGGCTAGGAAATATGGAGGAGTACATCATGATGTTTCTATTGTAAGTGCAATGCGCAAGATTGAAGAGAATTATAGAAAGAATAATAAAGAAGCTAGTCATTGTGGACATAGCCCAAAGTTTGGGCAAACCACATTAAAATATGTGTTTGAATGTCCTTTTATTTGATTTTTCATGAATGTTCTACTTATGCATAACTATATCTAGATTTGTGTAGTAGATTATTTATGCTCAGTAAAGATAAATGTTATGGTGAATAATTTATGTTGCAATCTGTGTCACAATGAGGCTGCATAATTTAAGTTACTAATTAATAAAGTGAGAAAGGATAGAGAATACAAAGCACATCCCCTCATACCTGCAAAAATGTGGTTCCTACAGCCCCAATAGATGCCTCAGGTGAGACTTAACTTGCATGCAGGTGATGCTGAAAAGGCCTATGTCTATAGGGTTTGTTGTCTAGATAATTTAAACATAGGGTCTTACAATCACCACAAAGAAATGTTTCCATTTCTCAGACCTGAAATCTGTGATTGAGGGAATGTCTTGGAGGCTGACTAAGAAAGAGATCGTCGAATGGCTAGAAGGGAAGGAACAAGAATTTTCTTGGAAAGATAATACAAACCCTTGGATGAGCGACCAGAAATGGCTGAAACGATATGTGTACACAAAGATACATGAGAGTTTCTTTGGTGAATTTCCAATTATATTAACCGAGTGGTTATAAATATTAGTGGATAATAATGGAAGGTACCAAACTATAGTGCCAAGGAACTAGGCTCCTGATTTGGTAAGACAATTAAAGCCTGTAAGTAACAAGTCATATAATGTTGTAGAGAGGGATTTATTTAAAGGTCCACGTAAAATGTTTATGACATCATTGGGTACATGTATAAAGATGTTGTTGTGCGATAAATGTGTCATGACGATGGAGTCTAATTTCTAAGGGGCTTTGTGCACATAGGGGAATTGGGGGATGAACATAGGATAGTCTAAAGCTAGGAAAGAATGGAGGAATAAATGAATAAGGAATGGAGGGACTAAGGATGCAGAGAAATGAAGAAGGTGTAACAGAAGAGGAAGACGAGTTTGGGATACTATGCAGTGGAAGAAGGTATAAGAGGCAAAAGACCCGAGTTGAGAAAGGAGATCTGCACAATGAGATTAATGGGAGAGAAACATGTGCAATAGTCCATATCGTTGAGATACCACATGTAGAAGGAGAGGAGTGAAATTCTCCGTGCAGTCCTGTAATAGAAGAACCAGTAAGTCCTACTCATATTGGATCCTGTGTCAACTGCACAACCTCATGTGTGTCACCTAGATCGGAAATAACATTTGAGGATTTGTTAAAAACACTTATATTTAGCAAGGGAAGACAAAGTACCAGTAGCCAAAATAGTGGAGGAAGTGCACCGAGTTAGAGTCAACCAACATCACTGAGGGGTGGTACTTCACAAAAAAACATGGAAGGGTTAGACAACACACTGAGTCTACCTGAGTTCCAGGGAGTTGGGTCGGAGGATCCATAACAACATCTATTTGTATGTGAAACAATTTGGGCTGTGAAGAATGTCTAGGATGAAGCTGTAAGGATTGCGTAGTTGGAAACAAAATTTAGAGGTCTTGCATTAGTATGTGACGCAAAACCTCTTCCCTAAGGATGGGATCCGCTCAGGATCGTCACTAAAACCATGCCAAGGGTTAATCAAACCCTTTGTTTAAGCCACAAAGGACTTCGGGTTTCGGGAGTTGGAGAGTCCCGATGTATTCCACATCTCTTGGAAAATGCCGAAATGTGAAACATCAATGAAGGTTGACTACTCCAATGCGACGAGCACACGCCACTTGTTACCCACTAGTTTTGACTTTCGGGACTTTGAGCAAACAACCAACAATCGTTCCTCTTCTCTTATGATTCCCCGAACTCTAAAATGCCGAATGCTGAAATGGGCTCAACGTCCCATGGAATGCGAGATCAATGGCCTTTCGGGATTTTTGCCAAAGCTTGAACCCTCCTTTGACTTCCGTTGTACGTATTCTAGGATTGATACTTGGGACCCACCTTTCGGCGTTTCTCTCTCTTCGTGATTTCAGGAGTTGTGTTGACCATGCAACTCCACTTCTCGAGTCCCAAAACCCAGGAACCCGATTGTTTGCACTCTTTTCGTCGAAGTGTGAGCAAAAAGTGAGTGCTTACATGCCTAGTTGGGCTCTGCTAGTCATGACAGCTGTATGTAAAGAGGTTAGAAAGAAAACAATAGAGATATTAACAAGAATTAAACAAAAACTAAAAGAAAACATGAGAATAATAACAAAAATGAAAAACAAAAGAAAATGGACCAATATCACCAATATATAGCTTGATCTGATTGATGAAATCCAAAGATACACAATGGAGAAAGAGGACTTGGGTCCCTTCCCT
>ML777388.1:1291222-1325020 GCA_009831015.1 Picea engelmannii | reverse complement strand
AGGCCCTTTAGGGCACATTTAGGTCTTTGACCAGCCTCCCCACGCAGATTGAGCTCGGATTTGATGTCAAATCAACTTGGGAGCCGATCCATTAGTGGTTGGGAGGCCGACCAGCTTCATAAATGCGCTGTTTGGCAGGCGCACGGGTTTTGCACCCCACAGCCGCGCATATGCGCCCTGTGTACAAAGGTATGGTGCGCATGCGCTTGTTTTCCATGGGCGCGATGCGCTTTTGAATTTTTTAGTCAATTTTGTATAGTTTTGGCCCTTTTGTTGTGCTGTGGAGTTAATCCTTGTGCCGTGAATGACTGTTTTTCTGTGTTGATGATGCAGAGTTCTTGTCGCCCTGTGCGGACGAAATTTCAGTGATAACACCGATTATAACCCAACGACTATTGTCCCTTAATCTTTTCGAGAATTTTTCCTTTCCCTCTTCGGGATTTCACGAACCGAAAGTTTGAAACTCTTGATTCCAAAGTCACTATCTCCTCTACTTTCTAAATCCCATAAAGCCGAAATGCCGAAATTCCACCCCCAAAGACACGTCGCGTTTTGCGACTTTGGGATTTTCAATGCAAAGGGCCCCAACTCCTTGTCATCAGAATTTATAGAATGTCAAACCCCAAAATATCGAAATTCCACACCTGATAATCCTTTTCGTGATTCAGGAATTAGAGTGACCAAGGATTTTGGCCTGCACTCCAAACTTACGAACCCCGAATCCCCGAAATGATCTGTCGGCTCAAACTGACCACGATCAATAGTTCGCGTTGACTCTTGATGTCAGGGTGGTGGATTCATCCAACTCCTAACCACCTTATAGCTCCTCTGGATCCTACGGTCCTCGCTATTTTGTGAGTTCTCCATGGAGAATTCTGACCACCAGATGCACTCCTCAATGACTTCTGCCCAAATGAATTGGTGTTCTCCCTCCTGAACTTGACTTCTATGAGTCGATTTTGATCTCTGTCTCCCTTTGAGCACTTCAATGGTGTTATCCTTCTTGAGATTTCACTTGTAAACTCAAGCTTCCCAAAAGGATCACTGCTCGCACTCCTTGCGAAAAATATTCAACTATCCTCTGGTTATTTGAGTCTCTGACCCTGTGCACTCTTTGCAACAGAAACCTCTCAATCTTCTTTTTGGATTTATAAAATCCAAGGCTTCAATTGGCCTACGCACACCTTGCATGGCTCTATGCTTCAACTGCACTTCAGCTGGTATGAGAACAATGGTATCTCTCTTGATCTTTTTGAGATAAAACTCAGACCCTCATCAACGCACACCTTGTGGATGTTCACTTCACTCCTTGTAGGAATTCTCAGGAAGAGAAACAATTCAAACTCATTCTTCTCCTCTCTCAGACTTCATACATTCACCATGAAATCATGAACACAATGTAGCATTGAAACAAATGCATAATAGAGAAACAAATCAATTATAAACATACCATTCAACAAATGTAAACAGTAAGCATCATAACACCATGAAAGTTGAGTCAAAGATTTGTATATTAACTCAAGTGCTCTTGTACATGGGTTCTTCTCTACAATTCTCTGCTACAGCTATACAGCTTATGAATTTTGAATGATCATCAAAAAATTACAATGATACAAGGGTGAGGGTGTCTATATCTATTTTCCCTCCTATACTTCTAAACTGTCTAATCTATTAAATTAAATGTACCTACTTGCATTCATTACGCATAAATGCCTCTACATTTGACAGATGAGAGAAATCCTCAAGATCTGTTTAAAATATCTAGATATAAATGTGAGTATGATTCCCTTAGCTATTACATTAATATACGCTCATTAATTTTTCAAAACATTTCAAAATGTGCGTTGGTGCTTTTCCAGTTGTCCTCCCACTTTTATGCTTGCTTGGTTGGCTGCGTACGATGCTCCTACATCATACTCCCTTGTTTGAAAATTTTCATGAATTCATCTTCATGAGCTCTTGCACGGTTTGTCCATGCCTATGAATTGTTGCTTCATCCTCCCAACTGGCATATTCAAATGGATGTCCTTTCAACTTGACCAAGTATTCAAAATACTCTTTTCTCCTAGTCTTTTTGCTAATCCTCTTGTCAATTATGTCTTCTATCTGTGGTTTTTTAGCTACAGGCATTTTTTTTTCCATTGAACTTTTTCTTTCTCATCCTCCGTTCCTACTTCTTCATCTCTATACGGTTACAAATCTGCAACATTGAATATTGGTGAGATTCCAACCCCATCGGGTAATTCAATCTCATATGTGTTTGCCCCAAATTTCCTTATGACCTTGCATGATCCAATCTTTTTTATCTTTATCTTATTATACGTTCCCATTGGGAACCTCTCCTTCCTCAGATGCACAAGAATTAGATCACCAACTTCAAATTGAAGTTCTCACCTGTATTGATCTGCTCTCCTCTTGTATTCTTGACTTGAACTCTGCAATCGCTCCTTAACTCGGCTGTGAAGCTCCTTCATTCCTTCTGCAAAGTCGTTTTCACTAGCATTCCTGAATTCATTTTGTTATGCATCTTTCAATTCAGAAACTCCCCTCGGTTTCATTCGATATACAATCTGGAATGGACTCTACCCTGTGATTCTATTGAGTGAATCATTATAAGAGAATTCCACCTATGGCAGAATGTGATCCCATTGACTATGGTGTTCAGTCACTAATCTTCTTAACAAATATCCCAAGCTCTTGTTCATGACTTCTGTCTATCCATCCATCTGAGGATGATATGTTGAGCTAAAAGAAAACTTTGTCCCCAACTTCTTCCATAAGTTCCTCCAGAAATTCCCTACGAACTTGGTATCTCGATCAGACACGATACTCTTTGGCAAGCCGTGAAGTCTGACAACTTCCTTGAAAAAGAGGTTCACAATATGAGTTGCATCACCGGTTTTCTGGCATGGTATGAAATGTGCCATCTTTGGAAATTTTTCGACTACCACAAAGATTGAATCATATCCTCTTTGTTTCCTTGGAAGTCCCAATATGAAATTCATGCTCACTGCATCCCATGGCCTTTCAGGTATGGGAAATGGTTGGTATAACCCTGTATTCTGTCTTTTTCCTTTTGTGTGCTGGCAAATTTTGCACCTACCCACAAATTTCCTAACATCTGTTCTCATCCCTGGCCAAAAATATGAGCCATTCAACTTTGAGAACGTCTTGTCATGATCGAAATGCTCGTCCAATCCTCCACTGTGTTTTTGCTTCAACAAATTCTCCCTCATGGAGCATTTCAGAATACATAGCTGATTTCCCCTAAACAATAATCCATCCTGGATCATGTATTCATTCCATTGACTTTTTTCCCTGAGAATTGGATTCTCAGATGCCTCATATGCCTCTTTAAAATCTAGGTCATCCCTGTACATTTCTTTGAGGTTATCAAAACCCAAAGTCTTGACTTTGAATTCCTACATAAGCAAACATTTCCTGCTCAAAGAATCAACAACTTTGTTAGCAGTTCCAGAAATATGCTTAATCACAAAAGTAAAATTTTGCATGTATTCAACCCATTTAGCATGTTTTTGGTTCAACTTCTCCTGTTGAGTCATGAATTGCAAAGCATGATTATCGTTGTACAAAACAAACTCCTTGGGAACCAAATAGTGCCTCCATTTCTTCAATGCTTGTATGACGGCATAGAATTCTTTGTCATATGTGGAATAATTAATCTTCTCTTCATTCAGTTTTTCACTAAAATATGAAATCAACCTATCATCTTGGCTCAAGACCGCTCCAATTGCAAATCCACTCGCATCACACTTGGCCTGGAATGTCTTGCTAAAATCTGGAAAAACCAAAATTGGTTACTCCATGATCTTCTTCTTCAGCAGACTGAAAATCTTCTCTGCTTCCTCCGTACAATGAAAAGATTTATGTCTTTTCTTCACCATATCCATCATTGGTGTGCTAATTCCACTGAAGTTTCGGATGAATTTCCTGTAGAAGCTAGCCAAACCATGGAAGCTTCGTACTTCAAACATGCTCTTTGATAATGGCCAATCCTTAATCACCTTTATCTTTTCCGGATCCATTTTTAATTCATTTGCAAAGATAACAAAACCCAAATAAATGAGTTTTGTCCTCATAAATGATGATTTCATCATATTGATCAACAATTTCTCCTACTGTAATCTTCTCATTACTGCAACTAGATTCTTTAAGTGTTCTGCTTCTGTCTTGCTGAAAAACAATATATTGTCAAGATATACAATGACAAAATTCCCTATGAAATCCTTCAAGACTTCGTTCATCAACCTCATGAAAGTATTGGGCACATTCATTAAGCCAAATTTCATGACAATCCATTCATACAACCCCTCATTCGTCTTGAATGTTGTCTTCCATTCGTCACCTTCTCTCATTCGAATTTGATGATACCCACTTTTCAAATCAATCTTTGAAAAAAACTTTGCTCCACTCAAGCAATCCATCAAGTCGTCCATCCTTGGAAATGGAAATCTGTATTTGATGGTAATCTTATTGATTGCCCTTGAGTATGTACACATTCTCCAACCTCCGTCTTTCTTTGGGCTGAGCACTGTTGGAACAACGCATGGACTCAATATTTCTCGAATCAATCCTTTGTCCATTAAGTCCTGGACTTGTCTCTTAACTTATTCATTTTATTACAGCGTCAACTGATATGTTTCTTTGTTCGGAAAACTAGCTCTAGGTATAAGATCTATATGATGACTTATACTCCTAATAGGTGGCAATGAACAAGGTAGTTCATCCACTACTATATCAGCAAACTCTCCCAACAACTCATGGATTTATTCTAGTAAATCATCTATCCTCGTACTGGTCAAAACAATTTTGGGCTTCCTGACCACAATAAATTGTGTGTCTTCCTTCTTCTTAACCTCATCAAGAAGTTCCTTCCCACTCATGAGAAGTACAATGTTGCTCATTTTTGTTTTCACCTCTTTATCCTTAATTGGCAGTAACATGTGAGTCCTACCATTTTTCTCCAGGGTGTACGTGTTCTTTCTCCCATCATGAAATACATTTCTGTCATATTGCCATGGTCTACCCAACAATAGATGACAAACATCCATGGGAATGGCATCACATAATATTTCATATTTATATCCTCCTATTTTAAATTCAACTAAACATTGTTTAGTGACATTTACCTGATGTCCTTTTTGTAGCCATGAAACTATGTATGGGCTTGGATGTGCAATAGTCTCCAGCTCCAACTTTTCTACCATCTCTGTAGATACGATATTGTCTGTGCTACCGCTATCCACTATGACATTGCATACCCTATCCTTAGTTTTGCAGGCAGTCCAAAACAAACTGTTTCTTTGGGCTGGGTTCTCTGCCTCCTTCTCCGGCTTCAAGAGAAATTTCCTCATCATCAAAAATCTTCCACCCTCAATGTATTCTGCCTCAACATTCCGTCCTTGAGCTTCGACAATGTGATTTTCACCACCATCTTTCTTCTTATCTGGACACTCATAGGATTTATGTCTGATTCTTCCACAGATGAAGCATTTCACTTCACCTCCTCTGCCTCTTCCTCTTCCTCTAGCTCGAGGAAAAGTATTTCTATTAGCATACTGCCTTCCTTGTGAGCTTCCTCCTTTCTCAGGTTGAGTTTGAGGTTTCTTTTGGTTTATGAGTTCTGTCTTGGGCAATTGCTTTGCCTCTGGCTTGACTTGTACCTCGGCCTCTCTAACCTTGCTTCTGGCTCAACTTCTCTTCATCTTTCAGAGCTATTTGATAAGCATCTTCCACATTTAGAATGGTCACCATGCTCATCTCATCTTGAATGTCATATCGTAGACCATTCATGTACCTGGAAACTTTTTCATCATCGCTTTCCCTATAAGCTGCTCTGATGTTTATCCTATAGAATTCTTCAGTGTATTCTTTCACTGACATCATCTTCTGTCTCAAATTCTGCATCCTTCGAAACAGAGTGATTTGATAATCCCTGGGTATAAATTTGGCTTTCATATTTGCAACCATTCTATCCCAGCTTTTGATTTTCTTCTTACCCTTGCAATGTCTATCAGCCTGCAGTTCATCCCACCACAGTGTTGTATGCCCTTTAAGTCTGGTAACAACATGTTTGACTTTATTATCTTCCTCGAAATCCTCATAGTCGAAGTATTTGTCTAGAGCTCTAATCCAGTCTAGAAGTTCTTCAACATCCAAGTTTCCCTCATACACTGGAATGTCCATTTTCTCCCTAGCACCAATCCTTGCAACATCCCTAAATAGGCGTTCATCTGCAAGATCTTCGACTGCAAATTCTTCTCCTTCATTTCCAGCTTCATTTTCACTTTTAGCCTTGTTGATATCCCCAATGTCGACTGTGTGCCTCTATTCTGTCTCCATAGCATCAAGCCTGGCACGTAATTCATGCATTTCTCTTTCCATGGATGGATCAGGTATTGGCCTATCTCTTATTCTCGACGGCATGGTTGTAAAATTTTCTCTTTTCACTTTGCTACAGAAAGCAAAGAACTTGTTATGTGCTCTGATACCACTTTTGACATAGACCCTTTTCCCTCAGGCCGGGATCCGCTCAGGATCGTCACTAAAACCACACCAAGGGTTAATCAAACCCTTTTTTTAAGCCACAAAGGACTTCAAGTTTCGGGAGTTGGAGAGTCCCGATGTATTCCACAGCTCTTGGCAAATGTTGAAATGCGAAACGTCAACGAAGGTTGACTGCTCCAATGCGACGAGCACACGCCACCTGTTACCCACTAGTTTCGGCTTTCAAGACTTTGAGCGAACAACCAAAATTCATTCCTCTTCTCTTAAGATTCCCCGAACTCCGAAATGTAGAAATGACGAAATGGGCTCAATGTCCCATGGAATGCGAGATCGATGGCCTTTCATGATTTTCGCTGAAGCTTGACCCGTCCTTTGACTTACGCTGCACGTATCCTCTGACTAATACTTGGGACCCACCTTTCGACATTTCTCTCTCTTCGCAATTTTAGGAGTTGTGTTGACCATGCAACTCCACTTATCAAGTCCCAAAACCCCAAAACTCGATTAGTGCCCAACAGCTATTGTCCCTCAATATTTTCGAGAATTTTTCCTTTCCCTCTTCGAGATTTCATGAACCGGGAGTTTGAAATTATCGATTCTAAAGTCACTACCTCCTCTACTTTCCAAACCATGGAAAGCCGAAATGCCGAAATTCCACCCCCAAAGACACACCGCATTTCACGACTTTGGGATTTTCAATGCAAAGGGCCCCGACTCCTTGTCATCAGAATTTCCAGAATGCCGAACCTCAAAATACCAAAATTCCACACCTGATAATCCTTTTCGCGATTCAGGAATTTGAGTGACCAAGTATTTTGGCCTGCACTCCAAACTTATGAACCCTGAATCCCTGAAATGATCTGTCGGCTCAAAATGACCACGATCAACAGTTTGCGTAAAATCTTGATGTCAGGGTGGCAGATTCATCCAACTCCTAACCACCTTACAACTCCTTTGGATCCTACGGTCCTCGCAATTTCACGAGTTCTCCACAAATACTTCTGACCACCAGATGCACTCCTCAATGACTTCTGCCCAAACTACTCAGTGTTCTCCCTCCTGAACTTGTCTTCTATGAGTCAATTTCGATCTTCATCTCCCTTTGAGCACTTCCAAGGTTTTATCCTTCCTGAGATTTCACTTGTAAACTCAAGCTTCCCAAAAGGATCCCTGCTCGCAGTCCTTGCAAAAATTTTTCAAATATCCTCTGGTTATTTGAGTCTCCAACCTTGTGCACTCTTTGCAATGGAAATCTCTCAATCTTCTTTCTGGATTTATAAAATCCAAGGCTTCAATTGGCCTGCACACACCTTCCACGACTCTGTGCTTCAACTTCACTTCAATTGGTATGAGAACAACAATATCTCTCATGAGCTTTATGACATAAAACTCAGACCCTCGTCAACGCACACCTTGCGGACGTTCACTGCACTCCTTGCAGGAATTCTCAGGAAGAGAAACAATTGAAACTCATTCTTCTCCTCTCTCAGACTTCATACATTCACCATGAAATCATACACATAATGCAACATTGAAACAAATGCATAACAGAGAAACAAATCAATTATAAACATACCGTTCAACAAATGTAAACAGTAAGCATCATAACACCATGAAATTTGAGTCAAAGATTCATATATTAACTCAAGTGCTCTTGTACATCGATTCTTCTCTACAGCTCTCTGCTATAGCTCTACAACTTATGAATTCTGAATGATCATAAAAAAATTACAATGATACAAGGGTGAGGGTGTCTATATCTGTTTTCCCTCCTATACTTCTAAACTGTCTAATCTATTAAATTAAATCTACCTACTTGCATTCATTACTCATAAATTCCTCTACATTCAATAGATGAGAGAAACACTCAAGATCTATTTACAATATCTAGATATAAATGTGAGTACGATTCCCTTAGCTATTACATTAATATCCGCTCATTAATTTTTCAAAACATTTCAGAATGTGCACTGGTGCTTTTCCAGCTGTCCTCCCGCCTTTATGCTTGCTTGGCTGGCTGCATATGATGCGCTTACATCAATATGGTACATGAAACTGAAGAGTACCACACCTATAGGACAAGCAAGGAATTTAACATAAATTAGATAAGCATTATTGAAAGAATTCAAGAAGCCAAGATCTGAGTCGCAGTACATCATATAGATGAAGGAAATAAAACAGGTGTAAAATGAGTCAGTTTGGGGCTATGATCAAAGGTTTAAGGATTTGATGAGTAGACTAACATTCTAGATCCCTGATCAACAACACCATGCATGGTTTATTGCAGTACTTATACCACACACTCACATGTCATTGATTCAACATAAGGTTGCATCACAACTTGAATCCTTGAAGATTGGAATGAAAATGGAAGCATCTCCTATAAGAGATGGTGGGGGGATGGTGCAATTACAGACATGGTTAACTTCCTTGACAATTGAATTGGAAGAACTTACAAAATGGAAGGAGAAGTGAGAAGATGCTTGGTGTACTAAGTGTAGGACTAAAGGCCACCATAAGGACGAATTCACAACATCTACACAATATTTGGCCAATGGATCACCGAATACATTACTAGGAGGGGGATACTGTGAAATATGTAAGAAATGGGGACATCATTCGACTGAGTGTCCATTACTGCAGAAATACCAGAGTACGCCAAGGAATATATTTTGCAATTTTTTCAAATTAGTCGAGCATAAAGAGAAGGATTTCCATGCATTTGATTTGATGAGAGAGCACACTTCAGATATATATAGGATCCAGGAGGAGAATGTTGTGACCGATGGAGGTGTTCCAAAGTATAATAATAAGAGAGGATTTAATATAGGAAACTGAGGAATAATTGACAAAGAAAATGTTGGCAAAAGAGGTACATGGACAATAATATGTTAATTGTAATCAATCGGGACACTTAGATCATGATTGCTCGAATCATTGTACAACTTGCACATATTGTAGAGCATTGGATCATGTGATAGAAGACTGTCCTCAACTACTTGTGAAATGGAAAGAAAGAGGGAGTGAAAACCAGAACTCAAACCACAACGTACAAAAGATATCAATTGAGAAACATAATGAAGGACCTATAATAGTAGTTGTTATGCACGAAGGTGCTTGAACTAGGGCTTATGTGACAAATGGATGGAAGTAGGTTGAGCAATGGGTAACTAAATCAATAGGGTCTATGCCAACATTTGACCATCAACAAGAGAAGGAGACGTATCGGAGGGAAAGAAAAGAGATACTAGGACCAGATTTGGTAGCATCAACATCATTTTCACCTCCTTTCTATGATCGTACTATACCAGAAAATCTACTTGAGAAGGTAAGTACTCTAAGAGAATTTTACATAATTTGTGTATAATTGATTAAATACGAAACTACATTGAATGCACTATGTGAAATGATTGATCATTGTGCACAAGAAATGGAAATTTCTACCGCACATAGGGTAATGAATCATGTACTACGTAAAAATAGGACTGACATAGAGTTTAGATTAAGTGCACAGATTGTGGAATATGATGTGGATGACGTTATTTTAGAATTGGGTTCTTATGTAAATGTGTTACCAAAGAAGACATGGGAAATGATGGGTAAACCAAAGTTGATTTGGTCTCCCATCTAGTTAAGATTGGAAAGACAACACAAGATAGTCCTAATTGGCTAATTGACATGAGTACATGTGAATATAGACGGGGTGTGTAGTGTAGCATATTTAGAAGTCGTTGAGATCATGTTTGTTATTCATCCATATCCAACACTACTGGGATTATAATGAGGCTTTTAAAATCAGGAAATCATCAATATGAAAATGAGGGAAATGATATTTTAGGTAGGAGAATTGAAGGTTACTACACCATTCAATACAATAGAAGGAAAGAGGTACATAGAACCAACAAGAGGAAACAAAATTGAAAACTTGTATAATATGAATGCGTGGATGGATGACTATGTTAACCCTAGTGTAGATGGTGCAATCAGTTGAAGAACATATAGCTCATGTGCATTGGAATCAGAGGAAGGTTTGCAACATTGGAAACATAGGATGCATGAAGTATCAACTAGATGATGTGCACACATAACTCGATCATTGTGTTGGGTTGGAACATAGTTATGTGATTTGGCGATGTATGGTGGACTGAATTATATAATCTCATTTGTAAAGGCGTTTGATTTGTAGGTACCTGAACAAAAAGGGTTTTTTTCATTAGATTTCATCTTGAAATCCAGTTCAACCAGATGGTGGGCTACACACAAAGAGGAAATGGAAGACCAGTCACACTATAGAAGCTTGATACAAGTGAGATTTGGTACTAAGGTGGAGTATGCTACGTATATATATACAGGAGTAAGTGACCCATAAAATCTTGTTGAGAAGTACAACGATATATGGATTTTGATTCTGAAGAGGGAATGGACACACATGTTTATACATACACTAGATACAATTCCTAATAACTAGTGCTTGGAACTAGAAATGTGCAGATTAAAAACAAACTAGGACAAGCTAATTCAAAGGTTTAAGGTAACATTTACTTTTGAACATGAATCTCTAACAATAGATGCAACTTTACAGGTCATTAGAAACAAGATTTTCTCATAAGAGGGGAAAATGGAGATGTTGATACCCCAAGAGCGCAACATGGAATCCCTGCATGAAAATGGGTTGCAATTCCTCATTAGTTTTATATATTTAATAAAATACTAAATAGGTGGGACTCTGTTATGTGAATAGTGATAAAATACGCTTTTATTTGATTTCACTCATGGGTACTTTGCAAAGATGATTCTACACTTCGAAATTCAAAATCGCTTCCATGTGAAATAAATGAATGATGGTTTATTGGCGACTTAATTTAAAGAGGAAAGGGAAAATATGTTGTTTTAATGATAATCTTGGTTTAATCTTGCTGCACATATATTTTGACTTGTTGATTCAAACTCCAAGAATGGGCCATATATGGTTATAACATATTACACTTTTGATATTTTTTTGTTATTATCATGGATAATTGTTGAGTTTTATAAGGTGTAAATCCTTCCCTAGCAAAGAATTTGGGACATGATATGTAATTGGTGCTAAGTGACAAGTATGCATATGAGATTACTGAAAAGAGGTGCCTTCAATTTTTGTATTGAATTGTTATGTGGAAAACATAGTGGATTATATGTTGACGGTATTGGGTGCGCTCGTACTTGGCTATAGTTGATGGAATTAATGTAAGAAACGTCGTAATGCAGTGTGTGTCAATGAAACTTATAAAGTCAACCCACAAACCTACAACAACCATTAGATCTACATATCTATGGTTTAGATCGATTTTAATATTATAACATAATATTCAAATTCCAAACCATAGTTGAGTTTCAACCAAATGTCAGGTGTATTCCATAATATTGTGGGTCTGTCAAAGGTTGGGTCCACCACCATGCCTTGTCACCTCCAGAATGAATAAAGGCCATCCGATCTATGATTAGATCCCAAACTTAAAATGAAACTATATTGGATTTGAATTATGGGTACATGTCCCGACGTTAACCCATGTGCATATACCTTGTCCACAATGGATTATGATCGCCGATCTTATCCCTAGATCGATTCTAAACCACATGATTTCAATATATAATTTACTCTTGGTTTTACTGTACTAAACAAAGAAATTCTAATTGAAATAGAGCTTATATTTCAAATTGAAATCTCATAATGCACTTACAGTCTCATTCTCGACAAATTTGATGGAAAATTTGCAAAGTTATATATGATTAACGAAGCAATCAATTGATCATATACACATAATGAACTATTGGGACGAATAATTTCAGTCTAACCTTTTAACCTCTTTATTTGAAAATGAGAAATTTGCCAATTTTGTCCTTATTCCAATATCAACGGATCCCCCCCTGAATGCAATAGCCTCTATGGGTTTAAATACAAACAATTTTGGTTTCTCATATCCACTAAAATTGGATCGATCACCTTACTCAACCCTAGATCCTACAATCTAGCATAGAAATCAAAACAACCTCTATTTCTATTACAAAGAAGGATTCAAAATCCTTCTTATATCATTTAATTTGACTTCTAAATTTAATTAAAATAGGAAAAACAATTAAGAGAACCAAATATCTTTGGTAAACTTGACTTTGAATTCAAATCCAATGACGATTTTTTTCTTTGAGATCATGCCCCTGCATCAGACCCCTTAGGTCAAAAAAATTCATGAACTCTCGTTCATGAGTTCTTCTATAGTAATGCCACTTTTCTATATGAGTGCAACAGTTACCCAAGTAACATCTTCTAGTGGATGATCCTTCCAATTCACCAAGTAATCATAGTACTCTTGTCCTCTTGTCTTCTTCAGTACTCTGGTATCCGGAATTATTTCCATATGCAACTTCTTCTTTGTAGGAATTTGTTTCTTCCATTTTACTTGTTGTCCTGTGTCTTTGTCCAAATCATTTGCTGATTTTTCTTCTTCAAGTTCCACATATGAATACAAATATTCTACATTAAATATGGGATATATTCCGATGTCTTATGGAATTTCAATCTCATAAGCATTGGATGAAAACTTTCTCAAAATATTGCAAGGTTCAATATTTTTAACTTTCAGTTTTTTATATGTGCCTCTATGAAATATTTATTTCCTCAAATGTGCCAATACTAAATATCCTTCTTCAAAAACAACTTCCGTTCTCTTCAAATCTGCTTTCTGTTTGTACTTGAAACTAATTTCATGTAACTGTTATTTAACTTTTTCATACAACAATTTCTTATCTTAAGAAAACTCTTATGCATTTGTGCTTCTCTTCTCCATATGTCCCAAATCTTTGAGCTCAAATAATCCTCTTGGGTTCACTCCATAGACAACCTTAAAAGGACTTAACCATGTACTTTTGTTGGGTGAGTCATTATAACCAAATTCAGCTTGTGGTAAAGCTAAATCCCACTGATTAGGATGTTCACTTATCAATCTTCTGTTGATTATTTGGGTTGGTTGACATTGATGTCAAACCTTGAAGAAAGTCCAGTAGAGAATTCTGGTAGCACAAAGGTTTGGGTAATGTACCCAAGTTTGTTTGATGTATAATGGTATGATTTTTAATATATTTGAAGGTAAGACTATTCTATATAGATAGTACATGTCATGCCATTTCTGCTGGTATGTGTAATTTCACGTAACTCCTCACGGTTAGAGAGTTATGGCCATGTGAAGTTGGAGAAACCTCATGAGTCATATAGAAGCCCCAAAAGGTCAAAGTACTCAAAGTGGTTGCAAAGAAGAAATTATTTAAATATTAAAGTGAAGTGATGAGTGTACTATAAGTCAAAGTGAATACAAAATAAATTATTTAAATAATAAATTTAATGGATAAATTACTAAGTGGACAAGTGGTTAGAAGTGGGTTAGCCCTAAAATAATGAAAGTGGTTTAAGATGGGTAGAAGGTAACCCCTTGAGGAAGCTACATAAAAGTATAAATAAGATGAAATGGTCCCTCATTTAATCACACTTGAGCATATTGAATATCTACAAGTGACTAAGGTAACCAAAGGATATCTAAGGCAAATTTCAGATGGAAGGTGAAGTATAGAAGGTCGAAATTCAAGGGAGGATAAATTCTTTTGATGATGCTTTCTAAGGTATGTTATTTACAGGTCATCTCACCAGTTTCACAATAAATTTTTTTCTAGAATGATTCAGACCATGAAATCTAGAGGTTGTGGAGGAATCATATCTAGGTAACTCTGATAAAAAATTCAGCTTGTGGGTCGTTGTATTTTTGGAGTTACACTCCGTGGAAAATAGGGTTTGTGGCTAGTCCTGAAACTAGTCTAAAACATGTGTTTCGGGTAAAAATGTCATAACTTCTTCATAACAGATCCAAATTTAGTAAGACCAAATGTACTGGTTATAGTATAGTATTTATAATTCTATGTACAATGTTTAGATCCATACAACAAATATTCTGTGCGGGGAACACTCTAAAAGTTTGCTCTCTAGAATAAGCCAAAATACAACAAGGTATGCCATTTTTTCTATAAATTCTTTTCTGAGAGGTTCCAAGTAGTGAAACCTAGAGGAATTGCATAAAAGACACTGAAGAACATTGTGTACTATTTTCAGATCTTTATTCATTACAAGTACATAATTATGATTATTTCAAGTTAGGGCTTTTGACTAATACAAAATTAGTCATGTGAGACTAAAGTAAAGTTTGATAAAAATGTTAGTCTCTTATTGTTAAAGTTAAGAAAGGTTTGCAGGTATGTGATCATATACACCAGGTATTTTACAGATTTACGAATCAGATTTGGATGATGAAATTGATGAGGGATTTTGGTTGAGGTACATGTTGGGTACAAGGTTGAGACAAGTAGTTGATGAGTTGGAACATACATGAGGTGTATAGTTGATGATGTTGGTACATATTGACGAGTCATAGTTTATCTATATCTGATGCATGATTGGTACATATTTGGTGCATGGTTGATGCACTTATTGATGGTACATGTTGAGGTATAGGTTGGTGCATGGTTGATGCACTTGTTTATAGTACAGGTTGATTACATGTTGTTTGGCATAGGTTGTTACAGGTTGATTGGTGCAGGTTGATTGGTATAGGTTTACAACAATATATCTCACAGTGATAGTGTGACATTGGTTCCATCATTATACTTCTACGACAAGGCGGTTGGATGGGTCAATACAGGTGGTTGTAGCCTCCTTTCAATTGTAGCTAGAAAACAAAGGAAGTTGGTGCTTCCAATGAATGTAATTATTAAATTCATATAAGAAAAAACATTATGTGGTTTTCTCCCACTTTGGGTTTCACGTAAAAACACTGGTGTACACTGTATGTGTATGATTTCTCATTTGTTCATTATTTATTTACTCTGCAAATATTGGATGATAATTCTACATTGATATAACAGTTGCATTTTATGTTTAAAAAGGATTAGACTTATCTATTATTGATTCACCCCCCCCCCTCTCAGCAATCCAACAATTGGTATCAGAGCAGGTTTCTTCAGAAATTAGTTTAACCACTAAAAGATAGATCATGGAAAGCAACAACATGTATAAACATAGAATACCACAATTTGATGGACATAAGTATGTATTTTGGAGCAAAAGGATGAAAGAATATATACATGAACAAGGATTTGAAATTTGGCAATCAGTAGTAGATGGATACAAAGAACTAATAGTTCCACCAACAAGTGAAAAAGAAATGAGACTCAGTCAAAATAATTCCAAAGCCACAAATTCACTTCTGAATGGTCTTGGTGAATCGGTATATACCAAAGTTGTACATTGTAAATCCACTAAAGATATTTGGTATAAACTTAAAAATATTTATGAAGGATATTCAAAAGTCAAAGCATCAAAGCTTCAAACTTACAGAGGTCAATTCGAACAACTAAAGATGAAGGAATATGAGAATATTGTAGATTACTTCTTATGAGTCAATGAAGTAGTGAATGCAATCATAGGATTGGAAGAAGAGATTGAAGAATATGTAATTGTTCAAAAGGTACTAAGATCTCTTCCATAAGGATTCATAAAAGTAACTCCTTTCAAAAGATATTCAACTCCCAGGTATCAAACTATATTTTTTGGTTTATGTTATGCTGCAATAATTTTGGACATAAAGCTATAAAATTATAGAGCTAATAGGAGGAACATAAACAACTTTGAAATTCATACACAAAATGGTTATCCAAGAAGGCGTATTGAAACATAGAGAGGAATCTACAACATGTTTGAATCATTGAGCACTAAAGTGCAATGCTACAAGTGAAATAACTTTGGACACATGGCCAAATATTGTAGAATGACAATCCCTCCTAGAGAACCGCAACAGAACAACAACAATCATAGACAGGAACCTCAGAAGAGAACATGGATAAGAAAACATAATCAATATAGCAATGAAGAATGCACACTCTCTCTAAAAAATAAGAAAAAGAAACATGGTTGGTATGTTGATAGTGGTTGTTCAAAACACATGACATGTGATAAAGGTAAGTTTCTTACATGAAGAAAGGAAAGAGATGGATTAGTCTCCTTAGGAAATGATTATTCAACTAAAATCATTGGAAAAGGCACAGTCATAATTGGAAACAAGAATACCAAGGCAGAAAATGTTCTACTAGTAGAAGATATGAAACATAATCTTCTAAGTGTAAGTCAAATGTGTGACCAAGGTCATAAAATTACTTTCGATTCACAGAAGTGAGAGATAAGAAAAAAAGGTTCAGGAAAATTGATTGCAACAACTGCAAGAACTTCAAGCAACATATATGTATTAAGTGAAATTGGAAATGAAAAATGTTGTCTAGGAAAGGAAGATGAAAGTTGGCTGTGGAACAGAAGAATGAGTCACATACACTTTCATAACCTTTTCAAAGTCAGAAAAAAAGAGAAGTTAGAGAAATTCCCCAGATCACGAAACCAACAAACACTTTATACAGGCATTGTCAACAAGGAAAGAAAACAAAGACCAGGTTCAAATCAAAGGAATATTCAATGACAAGACCACTGGAAATTGTGCATATTAATATAGATGGAACAACTACAACAAAGGGTTGAAAAGGTGAGAAATACTTTATGTTATTAGTTGATGATTATACAAGAATGACTGCAGTTTTCTTTCTTAGGAATAAGTCAAAATCTTTTGAAAACTTCAAGGTCTACAAGGAGATGGTTGAAAATGAAATGGAATCAAAAATCAAATGTTTGAGATCTAATAATGGAGGAGAGTTCACTTCAAAGGAATTTATGGACTACTACAACAAGCATGGAATAAAAAGGAAATTCTTTGTTTCTAGGACACCTCAACAGAATGGAGTTGTTGAAAGAAAGAACATGATAGTATAGAAAATGGCTCGAACAATGCTAATGGATTCCAAATTGACATATATTTTTTGGACACATGCAGTGCATACAACAATTCACATTCAAAACAAAGTAATGCTCATAAACAACAATGACAAAAATCCCTACAAGCTATGGAAAGGAAGACCATCAAATGTGAAGAACTTCAAAGTATTTGGAAGCAAATGTTACATCAAAAGACAAGATGGCAGAATGAGAAATTTTGATTCTTGTGTGGAAAAAGGACTACTTGTTGGTTACTCAAGCACAAGGAAAGCATACAATTGTTACAATATGAGGTTGAACAAAGTTGTGGAAAGCATCAATGTAACAATTGATGAAATAGGTGGACAATAATTAGAGGAAGAAGAAAATGAATCAATGGAACAAATTTACGAAGAAGAAGTAGAAGGGGAAGATGAAGAGTATCAAACAAAAGTAGAAGATAAAGTTAAGCAAGTTCCTCCAAAGACACCTAGAAAACAAGTACAAAATAATTATCCTTCATATCATATTATCAGAAACAAGGATGTAGGAGTTGAGACTAGAAGAAGAGTCCATTCACCAGAACAAACACACCTAGCACTCTTATCTACAATTTACCCAAACAATTTTGAAGAGGCCAAAAAGGATGAATTATGGAATAAGGACATGGATGATGAATTGGATCAAATATAGAAGAATGAAACTTGGGAATTGGTTCCAAGACCAAATAATAAGAATGTGATTGTCACAAAGTGGGTTTTCAGAAATAAAATTAATCAATATGGACAGGTTACAAGGAACAAAGCTATATTGGTATGTAAAGGATACACACAGGCTGAAGGAATCGACTTGGAAGAGACATTTTCCCCAGTTGCCAGAATGGAAGCAATCCGATTGCTTTTATCTTATGCATTCTCCAAGAATATTAAAGTGTATCAGATGGATGTGAAATCAAATTTTCTGAATGGGGAAGTTGAAGAAGAAGTCTACATCAAACAACCAGAAAGATTTCAGCTATCAGAGAACAAAGATTATGTGTGTAAATTGAAGAAGGCCTTGTATGGTGTAAAATAGGCTCCTAGAGGATGGTACTCTAGAATGGATAAATATCTACAACATGAAGGTTTCAGAAAAGGAAGTGCATACAACAACCTCTACATCAAGGTAAGTCAAGATAGTATTTTATTAAATGAAGTTTATGTTGATGATATTATTTTTGGAAGTAATGATGACAGGTTAAGCCAACAATTTGCAAAGGATATGCAGAATGAATTTGAAATGTCATTATTCGGAGAACTATCCTTCTTTCTGGGTCTTTAGATATGTCAAAGAAACCAAGGAATTTTTATTTCTCAAACTAAGTATATCAAAGAAATGATAAATAAGTTTGGAATTGAAGATTGAAAACTAGTTACCACTCCTATGCAAACCAGTTGCAAGTTGAGCAAATATGATGATTCAAATTCTACAGACTAGAGGAAATACAGGTCAATGATTGGTAGATTACTATATGTGACAACATCTAGACTAGATGTAATGTAGGCAGTTAGACAGGTGGCATGATTCAAGCAACACCAAAGGAATCACATGTCTTAGCAGTGAAAAGGATATGCAAATATCTCAAAGGAACATAAGAGTTTGGATTATGGTATCCAAAAGGAAAGGATATATCACTTATTGCCTACACATATGCATATTGGGCAGGTTGTATTGATGACCGATGAAGCACTAATGGAGCAACATTCTACTTTGGTGAGTGTTTAGTATCTTGGCTAAGTAAGAAAAAATCATAAATATCTTTATCTACAGTTGAGGCAGAGTATATTGTTGTAGCAACATGTTCTACAAAGGTTATGTTAGCACAAGATTGGTTAAGGTGCCAAGTGTCAAGAAAAATAATTAACAACACTCTCACAAGGTATTTGTATTTGTGCTACTGAATTTCACGCAGACACACAGGCGGGCGCTACCTAAATTCTGGCAGAAAATGAATTGTGCAGAGTTATTTTACTATTTTTGAGTCACTAACTTGAAACTTGGATTATGAACAATTGAGAAGGTATTTTTGAAAACTAGAGGTTTTTTTTTTCATGGCATTCCAAATAACAAAAACCTCTCTCAATTTTTCAAAATGTGGTATTTTTTGAGAGATATTAGACATAGAAGTGGCGTTACCAATTGTTTTACAACGACACTGCCTAATTTCCTATAGCGGTCATGGTTTTGATATTCACCTTGTTGAGAGGTTGCCACCTGTCAAGGAGGATTCAAATGGATTCTCAAGGATCATTTAAATGTCAAGGGACACCTACACCTAATATTTATCTCCATCAAAGGCCTCATGCATGAGGTGGAAACAATTTATTAAAGACTTCCAACAAATTCCTGAAAATTAGTAGTTTGTTGGATTTTTGTCTCTTTGATTGTTACCAACTATCTCCAAGGCTTAGAATCCAATGGAGGATATGGGATTCAACCTCCTAAGGTTATTTGTATGCTATTTTCTATTTAATCAAGGAGATCTATTGAGTAGAAGATGTTGGATTCATGATCCAAGAAAGGAGAGAGCGAGAGGAACAATTTATTTGCTCAATTGTAAGCCTGAGGTCCTATTGTAATTAGCATTTCTTCCACTAGAGATTCATGAGAGTTGCTTATAAGAATTTGTGTTCTTTGTTATCATTCTATCTTGTCATGTTAATTGAATAATATTTACAGATTTTGAAGATCAAAAGATGCCTTTGGTTAATGAATTCATGAGCTGCAAAGGATTTGTGGTAGTTGCTTGTTAATCACAGATTATTGTTCAAACACTCTTCAATCTATATTACAGAAAGGATCTCTGTTATGTCGTTATTCTTCTCTTTTTTTACCTTCTATCCTTCTATCCATATTTGCATAAGCCTTTTTTCTAGTAGGCAACGTTATTTCCTTTGATATGTAGGATGTTGTGACTCCATGCCCAATGGAATGTATTTGCAGTAGTCTGATGCCCTCCTTTTTACTCTTTTCTTGTGAATCCACCTATTCAAACTATTTTAATCCATTTACATTTATATGTTACCAATATTACTCTCATTTTCAGTCTGGGAGTGACTCTTGGATTGATAACATAAATGGTGCCACTGTTGGGGATAGATTTGAGCAGATTGAAAAGCTCCCTGGGAAGAATGACATTGCATAGCTCCAGCTTTAGATGGTGACTGAAGTTGGACACCTTCAAGAATGTACATTCACCATGGCAACTCCATTGTTCAGAATCTATTGGTGACTCCACTGGAATGAGATGAATTAAATGGCTATGAAGGCTATCCTGGCGAGGAGGTTTTCCCCACTCAATTTCTCATCCATAGATGATTATCCACATCCTGTGCCTCTTATTGATGAATGGAAATATCTACTACCCAGATTTTATGAAGGTAAGGATGACAAACCTATTGAGCATGTTCATGAATTTCATTCTTTGATGCAATAGATTGACATCCATCATGAATATATTTTGATGAAAATGTTCATGTATTCATTGGATGGGGATGCACGTAAATGGTATTTCTCGTTACCCCCTTCCATAATTTCATCCTTGAAGGATTTCCACAGAGTATTCAATGAACACTGAAAAAGGTTTCATCCCTCTGAAATTATTTGTCATAACTGTTGTGAGGGATATGTAGAATGTGCTCAAGATCTGTTAGATTACTTTGTTGAATATAAAGATGAAAAAAAATTTATTCACCATCCAAATGAAAGCATAAAGAATACTCTTGTATTTAGGGAGGAAAACATTCATAACTCTATTTCAGATGAAAATCATGTGTATGAACAACTAGAAGCAATAGTTAATGTTGTTCTTGAAATGGATATTTTTAACAATTATATTCTTGATGAAATTATTGTTTTAGAGGTTGATCATAGGTATGAAGGGCGACCCATTTTTGATGAATATTCTAGTTATGATGAGTAGAAAGCTTATCCTATATTTTATCACTATGAAGACAAGGAGTATGATGCAGAGATTGGCCTTGTCATAGAAGACATAACCAGAAGATTTGACCAGGAGTAGCCCTTAGTTGAGGCACATGAAGAGATTGTTTATACACAACCATAAGTAAATCAACAATCATCAGTTGATCATCATCCACCTACGTCAATCCTTCTTCCACTTGTACCCACAATTTATAGTAAGCAACTTGAAGGGGAAAACACAATATGCTATCAGTCCCATGCATAGATGATTTTAGGGGCTAAATTTCGCAAATGGGCTAATTTTCCATTGTTTTTCCAAAAAAAAGATTCACCAATTTCCATTTTTTCTAAAAACAATTCACCCAAATTCCATAGAATAAAATTATTTTACCTTAAAAATCGCCAAAATTTTATAGAAACTATATAAAATCCTTAGAAATTTGAATATTTTTACAAAACTATCACCAAACATTTTACATTTTGCATATTAAGGACTAGTAAGATTAGCCCAGGTTTCTACATTTTAATATAAATTTTCATCCTTAAAATCATCCCTGGTCCCATTTGTTTTGTCACCATTTTCATGACCCTGTAGGGGTGTATATGGAGTTGTATTTCTCAAATGTTTTGGAACCTGTAAACTTTATTGTGTCAACAACAGTCAGAGGAAATATAGGAAATTTTTTCAAACCATTATCATATTCCTATTGTCTATTGTCAATCATTTTCATTATAAAAAATCATGTCAGTAAGTTGCTTGAATGGATTTGGTGGAAGTTTGCCTTCACCTATCCCGTTGTAAAATTCAGTTAGCTTAGGTTTTGTACATAAATAATCTCTATCAAGAGCAAGTGTGTTTTCTTTCTGTTTGAAAGTAGAGTAATATAAGTTGTCAGTATGTTGTCTTCAGCATGATGTAGCAAAGCATGAATCCACAATAACAAAGGATAAGGCACTTAAACTACAAGAGTTCTTAGAGCCTCACAGGGAGGACTCTATGTTAGTAAAATATTGGTTAAGGTGCCAAGTGTCAAGAAAAAGCATTGAAAACACTCTCACAAGGTCCCAAGAATCAAAATCACCCATGTATTTGTGCTACTGAATTGCACGCAGACACACAGGTGGGCACTACCTAAATTCTAGCAGAAAACGAATTGTGTAGAGTTATTTTACCAGTTTTGAGTCACTAACTTGAAACTTGGATTATGAACAATTGAGAAGGTATTTTTTCAAAATGGAGGATTTTTTGTTCATAACATTCCAAATAACAAAAACCTCTCTCCGTTTTGCAAAATGTGGTATGGTTTGAGAGATATTAGACATATAATTGGCACTACCAATTATTTTACAGTGGCGCTGCCTAATTTCCTGTTGCGGTCACGGTTTTGATATTCGCCTCATTGGGAGGTTGCAACCTGTCAAGTAGGATTAGAATGTATTCTCAAGGATCAGTTAGATGTCAAGGGACAACTACACCTAAGATTTATCTCCATCAAATGCCTCATGCATGAGGTGGAAACAATTTATTAATGACTTCCAACAAATTCCTGAAAATTAGCAGTTTGTTGGATTTTTGTCTCTTTGATTGTTGCCACCTATCTCCAAGGATTAGAATCCAATGGAGGAGATGGGATTCGACCTCCTAAGGTTATTTTTATTCTATTTTATATTTAAGGAAGGATATCTCTTGAGGATAATACGTTGGATTCATGATCCAAGATAGGAGAGAGCTAGAGGAACAATTTATTTGCTCAATTGTAAGCCTGAGGGCCTGTTGTATTTAGCATTTCTGCCATTAGAGATTCATGAAAGTTTCTTATCAGACTTTGTGTTCTTTGTTATCATTCTATATTGTCATATTGCTTGAATAATATTTACATATTTTGAAGAAAAAAATATTCCTTTGGTTAATGAATTCATGAGGTGCAAAGGATTTGTGGAAATTGCTTGTTAATCACAGATTATTGTTCAAGCAATCTTCAATATATATTACAGAAAGGATCTTTGTTATGTGGTTATTCTTCTCTTTGTTTACCTTCTATTATTCTATCCATCTTTTCATAAGCCTTTTGTCTGGTAGGCTACTTGATTGCCTTTGATCTGTAGGATGTTGTGACTCCATGCCTAATGGAATGTATTTGTAGCAATCTGATGCCCTCCTTTTTACTCTTTTATTGTTGATACACCTATTCAAACTATTTTAATACATTTGCATTTATATGTTACCAAGCTTAATCTCATTTGCAGTCTGGGAGTGATAACATAAATGGCGTAGTTTCCAGGGACGAATTTGAGCAGATTGAAAAGCTCCCCGGGAAGAATGGCATTGCACAACTCCAACTTTAGATGGTGACTGAAGTTGGACACTTTCAAGACTGCACATTCACCATGGCGACTCCATTGTTCATAATATTTTGGTGAATCCATTGGAATGAGACCAATTAAATGGCTAAGAAGGCTATCTTGGCCAGGAGGTTTTCCCCACTCAATTTCTCAGCCATAGATGACTATCCACATCCTATGCCTCTTATTGATGAATGGAAAGATCTGTTGCCCAGATTTTATGAAGGTAAGGATGACAGCCCCGTT
Source organism: Picea engelmannii (assembly GCA_009831015.1). Classification (NCBI taxonomy): domain Eukaryota; kingdom Viridiplantae; phylum Streptophyta; class Pinopsida; order Pinales; family Pinaceae; genus Picea; species Picea engelmannii. The sequence goes on along the minus strand of ML777388.1, from coordinate 1,301,067 downwards.
GAGCATGTTCATGAATTTCATGCTTTGATGCAGCAACTTGACATCCATCATGAGGATATTTTGATGAAAATGTTCATGTATTCATTGGATGGGGATGCACGTAAATGGTATTTCTCATTACCCCCTTCCATCATTTCATCCTTGAAGGATTTCCAAAGAGTATTCAATGAACACTGCAAAATTTTTTATCCCTCTGAAAGTATTTGTCATAACTATTGTGAGGGATATGTAGAATGTGCTCACGATCTATTAGATTACTCTGTCAAATATAAATATGAAAACAATTTTATTCACCAACCAAATGAAAGCATAAAGAATACTCCTATATTCGGAGGGGACAACATTCATAAATATTTTTCAGATGAAAATCACGTGTATGAACAACTAGAAGCAGCAATTATTGTTGTTCCTAAAATGGATATTTTTAACAACTATATTCTTGATGAAATTACTGTTTTAGAGGTTGATCATAGGTATGAAGGGCAACCCGTTTTTGATGAATATTGTAGTGATGATGAGTAGAAATCTTATCCTATATTTGATCACTATGGAGACAAGGAGTATGATACATAGGTTGGCCTTGTCATAGAAGATATAACCCAAAGATTTGACCAAGAGCTACCCTTAGTTGAGGCACATGAAGAGATCGTTTATACACAACCATACATAAATAAGAAATCATCAGTTGATCAGCAACCACCTACATCAATCCTTCTTCCACTTGTACCCATAATTTATAGTAAGAAAATTGAAGGGGAAAATAAATATGCTATCAGTCCCATGTGTTTTTTCAGCATTTTCATGACCTTGTAGGTGTGTATATGGAGTTGTATTTCTCAAATGTTTTGGAGCCTGCAAACTTTATTGTGTTAGCAACAGTTAAAGGAGATATAGGAAATGTTTTCAAACCATTGTCATATTCCTCATGTCTATTTTCAATAATTTTCATCATAAATACTCATGTCAACAAGTTGCTTGAATGGCTTTGGTGGAATTTTTCATTCACCTAGCCCATTGTAAAAGTCAGTTAGCTTAGGTTTTGTACATAAATAAGCTCCATCAAGAGAAAGTGTGTTTTTTTTCTGTTTGAAAGTAGAGTAATATAATTTGTCAGTATGTTGTCTTTAGCATGATGCAACAAAGCATGAATCCACAAGCCCAAAGGATAAGGCACTGAAACTACAAGAGTTCTTAGAGCCTCACAGGGAGGACTCTATCACCCATGGAGCCTATGTTAGCACAAGATTGGTTAAGGTGCCAAGTGTCAATAAAATAAATTGACAACACTCTCACAAGGTCCCACGAATCAAAATCACCCATGTATTTTCTCTACCAAACTGCATGCAGACACACAGGCGGGCGCTACCTAAATTCACTACTTAAATTCTGGCAGAAAATGAATTGTGCAGAGTTATTTTACCAGTTTTGAGTCACTAACTTGAAACTTGGATTATGAAAATTTGAGAAGGTATTTTTGAAAAATGGAGGATTTGTTTGTTCATAACATTCCAAATAACAAAAACCTCTCTCATTTTTTCAAAATATGGTATGGTTTGAGAGATATTAGACATAGAAGTGGTGATACGAATTGTTTTACAACGGTGCTTCCTAATTTCCTGTAGCGGTCACAGTTTTGATATTCACCTCGTTGGGAGGTTTTCACTTGTCAAGGAGGATTAAAATGGATTCTCAAGGACCAGTTAGATGTCAAGTGACACCTGCACCTAATATTTATCTCCATCAAAGGCCTCATGCATTAGGTGGAAACAATTTATTAATGACTTCCAACAAATTCCTGAAAATTAGTAGTTTGTTGGATTTTTGTCTCTTTGATTGTTGCCACCTGTCTCCAAGGCTTAGAATCCAATGGAGGAGATGGGATTCGAACTTCTAAGGTTATTTGTATGCTATTTTATATTTAAGGAAGGAGATATCTTGAGGAGAAGACGTTGGATTCATGATCCAAGAGAGGAGAGAGCTAGAGGAACAATTTATTTGCTCAATTGTAAGATTGAGGGCCTATTGTAATTAGCATTTCTGCCATTAGATATTCATGAGAGTTGTTTATCAGACTTTGTGTTCTTTGTTATAATTTTATCTTGTCATCTTGCTTGAATAATATTTACAGATTTTAAAGATCAAAAGCTGCCTTTGGTTAATGAATTCATGAGATGCAAAGGATTTGTGGTAATTGCTTGTTAATCACATATTGTTGTTCAAGCACTCTTCAATCTATATTACAGAAAGGATCTATGTTATGTGGTTATTCTTCTCTTTTTTTACCTTCTATTCTTCTATCCATCTTTGAATAAGCCTTTTTTCTGGTAGGTGACTTGATTGCCTTTGATACGTAGGATGTTGTGACTCCATCCCCATTAGAATGTATTTGCAGCATTCTGATGCCCTCCTTTTTACTCTTCTCTTGCTGATACACCTATTCAAACTATTTTAATCCATTTGCATTTATATGTTACCAAGATTACTCTCATTTGTAGTCTGGGAGTGACTCTTGGAGTGATGATAGGTTCTATGGATGAAACAAACTCTGAAAGATATACATGTTTAGTATGATGAGCCCATTCCAATCTTTTGTGATAATACAAGCACCATCAATATCTCATAGAACCCGGTGATGCACTCCAAGATGAAGTACATTCCAATCAAGTATCACTTTCTATGGGAACAAGTTGCAAAGAAGAACATCAGATTTGATTATGTGGCCAAAAAAGAACAAGTGGCAGAGATCTTTACAAAACTGCTTCCATGGGAAGCCTTTGACTATCTTCGCCAGAGACTCAGAGTAATTTCTACTCCAAAATGAATGCTTTTGAATGTTTATCTTATTATATGTCTTGTATGTACACGAAGAAGCACCATAAAGAAGACAGTTCAGGTTGGGAGATCAGTTTCAAGAGGATTTCAGTCAAGGGGAGTATCCCCAAGGACAATTCAATTAGGGGGAGAAGCCTCGGATGAAAAGATACCTTTTCCATTGATGACAAAGGGGGAGAGATTTATCAGATGAAAAGCATAGAGGCATGGTTCCAGGGGGAGCGATGGTCACAAGGGTAGAATGAGTGATATGACTTTAATATTGCATTAGAGTGTTTCCATAAATGCCAAAGGGGGGTATTGTTGATTATTTGAGTTGGTTTTCACTAATGTCAACCCTTGAAGAAAGTCCATTAGCAAATTCCGGTAGCACAAAGGTTTGGGTAATGGATCCAAGTTTGTTTGATGTATAATGATATGTGTTTTAATATATTTGAAGGTAAGACTATTCTAGATGGATAGTACATGTCATTCCATTTCCAGTGGTATGCATAATGTCACATAACTCCTCACAGTTAGAGATTTATGGCCATGTGAATTTGGAGAACCCTCATGAGTCATCTAGAAGCCCCAAAAGGTCAAAGTAGTCAAAGTGGTTGCATAGAAGAAATTATTTAAATAATAAAGTGAAGTGATGAGTGTACTATAAGTCAATTTGGATACAAAAGAAATTATTTAAATAATAAATTTAATGGATAAATTACTAAGTGGACAAGTGGTTAGAAGTGGGTTAGCCCTAAAATAAGGAAAGTGGTTTAAGATGGTTAGAAGGTAACCCCTTGAGGAAGCTACATAAAATTATAAATAAGAGGCAAGGGTATCTCATTTAATCACACTTGAGCATATTGAATATCTACAAGTGACTAAGGTAACCAAAGGATATCTAAGGAGAATTTCAGAGGGAAGGTGAAGTAAAGAAGGCCGAAATTCAAGGGAGGATAAATTCTTTTGATGATGTTTTCTAAGGTATGTTATTTACAGGTTATCTCATGAGTTTCACAATAATTTTTTTTCTAGAATGATTCGGACCGCGAAATCTAGAGGTCGTTAAGTAAACATATCCAAGTAGCTATGATACAAATTTCAGTTTGTGGGTCATTGTATTTTTGGAGTTACACTCTGTGGAAAATAGGGTTTGTGGCTAGTCCTGAAACTAGTCTAAAACATGTGTTTTGGGTAAAAAAGTCATAACTTCTTAATAACATATCCAAATTCAGTAAGAAGAAATTTGTTGGTTAGAGTACAGTCTTTAGTATTCTGTGTAGCATTTTCAGATCCATAAAACAAATATTACGTGCGGGGAACATTCTACAAGTTCGCTCTCTAGAATAAACCATAATTCAACAAGGTATGCCATTTTTTATATAATTCCTTTTATGAGAGGTTCCAAGTAGTGAAACTTGGAGTAAATGCACAAAATATATTGAAGAACATTTTGTACTATTTTCAGATATTTTTTCATTATAGGTACATAGTTATGATTATTTCAAGCTAGAGTTGTTGACTCATCCAAAATTAGTCATGTGAGACTAAAGTAAAGTTTGATAAAAATGCTAGCCTCTTGTTGTTAAAGTTAAGGAAGGTTTGAATGTATGTGATAATATACACCAGGTCTATTACAAAGTTACAAATCATAATTGGATGATGAAATTTATGAGGGATTTTGGTTGAGGTACATGTTGGGTACATGGTTGAGACAAGTAGTTGATGAGTTGGCACATACATGAGGTGTATAGTTGATGATGTTGGTAAATATTGATGAGTCATAGTTTATGTGTATTTGATGCATGATCGGTACATATTTGGTGTATGGTTGATTCACTCATTGATGGTACAGGTTGGTGCATGGTTGATGCACTTGTTTATGGTACAGGTTGATTACAAGTTTTTTGGTATAGGTTGTTACATGTTGTTCGGTGCAAGTTGATTGGTACATGATTACAACAATATATCTCACAGTGATAGTGTGACAATGGTTCCATCATTCTACTTCTACGACAGGGCAGTTGGATGGGGCAAGGACAAGTGGTTGTAGCCACCTTTCAGTTGTAGTCAAAGACATGGGGGGTTCTAGTTGCCTTCTGGTTGTAGCTAGAGAATTGAGGATTTGGAGCTTCCCTAAGGTTGTAGCTTGAGAAAATAGGGGGTTGGAGCCTCCTTCCAGTTGTAGCTGGAAAACAAAGGAAGTTGGTGCTTCCAATGAATGAATTCTTAAAAAAAATTCTATGGTTTTCTCCCGCTTTGGGTTTCCACATAAAAAGACTCATGTATTGTGTATGTGTATGATTTCTCATTTGTTCATTGTTTATTTACTCTGTAACTATTGGATGATAATGCTACATTGATATAACACTTGCATTTTATGGTTAAAAAGGATTAGATTTCTCTATCACTGATTCACCCCAACTCTCAGTAATCCAACAAATTCTCAATATATTACCCAACATTCTATTTATAACTTCAGTTTGACCATTTGTTTGAGGATGGTAGGATGAACTAAAGTTAAGACTTGTTCCCAATTTCTTCCACAATGTCCTCCAAAAGTGTCCAACAAACTTAGTATCTCTGTTTGAAACAATAATAACAGGAAGACCATGTAGTCTTACTACTTCTTTAAAAAAAAGAGTCACAATATGAGTTGCATCACTAGTCTTATAACATGGTATAAAATATGCCATTTTATAAAATCTATTTACCACAACAAAAATGGAATCATTGCCTCTTTGAGTTCTTGGAAATCCCAAAAGAAAATCCATACTCACATCATCCCAAGGTATTTTTGGAATTAGCAGTGGCTGATATAAACATGTATTCTGATGTTTTCCTTTTGCATGCTGACAAATTTTTCATATTCCCACAAACTTATGAACATCATTCCTCATTCTTGGCCAATGATAAAAATTAGTCAACTTAGCATAAGTTTTTTCATTTCCAAAATGACTAGCAAGTCCTCCACTATGCTTTTCCTACAACAAATTCTCTCTCATTGAACATTCTGTAATGCACAATTTACTTCCTTTGAACAACAATCCTTCTTGCAGTGTGAAATCCATGCATGGAATTCTATCCCTCAAAACTAGATTCTGACATGCTTCCTTAAAATCTGCATCTTTAGGGTACATATCTTTGAGATGTTCTAATCCAAGAACATTCACCTGGAACTCCTACAAAACTAAACATCTTCTACTCAAAGAATCTGCAACCTTGTTAGAGATTCCACTAATATGCTTTAATACAAAAGTAAAATTCTACATGAATTCTACCCATTTAGCATGTTTCTGATTTAATTTCTCTTTCTTAGTTATGAACTACAAAGCATGGTTGTCAAAATATAAAACAAACTCTTTAGGTCCGAGGTAATGCCTCCATTTATTCAAAGCTTGGATCACTGCATAAAATTATTTATCATAATTGGAGTATTTATGTTTTGTCTCATTCAGTTTCTCACTAAAATATGCAATTGTCTTGTCATCTTGACTCAAACACCTCCAACTGCTATCCCACTAAAATTGCATCTAAATGTAAATATTTTGTTGAAATCTGGGAGAGCTAAGACATGTTTCTCAATATTCTTTTCGTTTAGCAATTTGAATCCTTTTTCAGCTGCCTCTATCCATCTAAATGGTTGTTTTTCTTTCTTCATGGTTTCTAGCATTGGAGCACAAATACCACTAAAGTTTCTTATAAATTTCCTATAGAAACTTGACAATCCATGAAAATTTCTAACTTCAAATATGTTTCTTGGAGATGGCCACTCTTTAATTTCTTTCACTTTCTTTGGGTCCATCTTTAATCCTTCTTATGAAATCACAAATCCTAAATAAACCAATTCTATTTTCATAAAGAAACATTTCTTCAAGTTTATTAAGAGTTTCTCTTGATGTAGTTTCTTCATAACCAAATTCAAATGCCTAACATGTTTTTCTTTGGTTTTACTAAAAACAATAATATCATCTAAATAAACAATGAAAATTTTTCCTGTGAATTCCTTAAGTACTTCATTCATAAGTCTCATAAAAGTACTGGATGCATTAGTTAAACCAAAAGGCATAACCAACCACTCATATAGTCCATTGTTTTTCTTGAAGGATGTTTTCCATTCATCACCTTCCCTCATTCTAATTTGATGATATCCACTTTTTAAATCTATATTTGAAAAATATTTGGCACCACTTAAACAATCCATTAAGTCATCCATTCTGGGTAAAGGAAAACGATACTTCATGGTGATTTTATTTATGGGTTTAGAATCTGTGCACATTCTCCACTCTCCTCATTTATTTGGGCTTGACATTGTAGGTACAACACATGGAATCAATATTTCTCTGAAAAATCCCTTGTTCAATAGTTCTTTCACTTGTTTGCCAATCTCTTCATTTTATGTTGGAGTCATTATGTAAGCTGCTTTGTTTGACAAAATAGCTCCAGGAATTAGATCTATATGATGACTAATACTTCTAATAGGTGGTAGTTCATTAGGAAAATCATCAACTACAATATCCACATACTCATCTAACAATTTCTAAACTTCAATAGGAAAATCATGTATTCTCGTGTTGGTCAAAATAGTCCTAGGTTTTCCAACAACATCAAAACTTATGTCTTTATCTTGCACATGCTTTAGAAATTCCTTTTATGTAACCATCAATACTTTTGGACTTGTCTGCTCCTCTTCTCTTTCATACTCAAGAGGAATAAGAGTATGCCTTATGCCTTCCTTCTCAAATTTAAAAGTATTCTCTCTGCCATTGTACACCATATTTCTGTCATATTGCCATGGCCTACCTAGAAACACATAACAAACATCCATCAGAATGACATCACATAAAATCTGGTCCTTATAATTTCCAATCTGGAAATCAACTTTTCACTGTTCATTCACCAATACTTGATTCCCTTTTTGCAGCCAAGAAACTTTATATGGTGTAGGATGCATCTCCTTCTCCAGTCCTAACTTCTCAACCATTTCCACGGAAACCAAATTATCAGTACTACCATTATCAATAATCAATTTGTAGCACTTACCTTTTGATTTTCACATTATACTGAACATATTTTTCCTTTTTGCTAGTTCATGCACTTCCTTGTTTGATTTCAGTAAAGTTCTCCTTATCAATAATGCTTCTCCTTCCTTTGTAACTTCAACATTATCCTCTAGTACTCTTGGTTTATTTTCAGCTAGTGCAATTTGGACATCTCCTTGTCTTGCATCATTCTCTATACAATCCCATGACATATGGCCTGTCTTACTGCATGTATAAAATATAACCTCATATTCACTGCCTCTTCCTCGACCTCTTTGAAAATATCTTCTTCCACTGAAGTCTCTTCCTCTTCCTCTTGAGGATTGTTCTTTTTTATTTGATGTATCAACTTCTTCCTTCTGAGATGAAAATTATTCTCCCTATCTTTTTGTCCCTTATGTTTGTAAGCTTGACCTTTCCCTTTTCCTAAATTATGTATTCTATTCAGTTTATCTTCCACCTTTAAACCACATTGGTATGCCTCCTCCACTGTATTTGGTGATAAGAGACTTAATTCATCTTGTATTTCTAATATGAGACCATTCATATGCCTTTATACCTTCTCAAATATATCTTTAGTATAACCAACTCTAATATTCACCTTGTATAACTCTTCAGTATACTCTCTAATAGTTAGCAATCATTGTCTCATATTTTGTATCTGTTTGTATAAGGAAAGTCGATAGTATTTAGGTAAAAATTTACCCTTTAACCTTGCAACCATTCTATCCCAACTTTTGATTGACTGTTTTTTATTCCCTTTTCTCTCTTCTTGAACACCATCCTACCATAAAAAATCATGGCCCTTTATCTTTGTGACTGCGAATTTAACCCCTTTATCTTTGTGACTGTGAATTTAACCTTATTTTCATCAAGAACCTCATCATAGTCAAAGTATTTTTCTAACACATTGACCCAATAAACAAATTCTTCTAGATTTAAGCCTGAACTGTATGAAAATATCTCTGTTTTGGACTTTGAACTAGCTCCCATAACTGATTTTAATAATTTGAGTCCAAGATTCTCTTCTGTCACTTCTTCTTCTTTTGTATTATCCTCTTTCTCAGCTTCACTAACATCACCTTCTTCAGGATCTCGTCTCCCAAAAATTCTTATGGATTCAACTTCTTCACACAGAGTTCTCATTTCCTCCATCACCTCTCCATTTTCAACTGGTTTGCCTCTACGACCTCCTCTTCCATGTCCTCTTAGAAACTAAAATGCCATTTCAGAATGTAATGCACATAGGTTAACGTCAGGACAAGTACCTGTAATTCAAATCCAATATAGTTTTGTTTTAAGTTTGGGATCTGGTCATAGATCATTAGTCCTGTATTTATTCTGGAGGTGATAAGGCACTTTAGTGGACCTGACCTTTGGCAGACCCACAATCTTATGTAATACACTTGTCATTTGGTTGAAATCTGACTATCGTTTGGAATTTGAATATTACATTATAATATTAAAACCAATATCAACCATAGATCTGTAGATATAACTGTTGTTGTAGGTATGTGGGTTGAATTTATAAGTTTCATTGATACACATTGCATTTAGTTGTATCAGAGCATGGAATTTTTATTCCTGTAGGTGTATGAAAGGGATAATTTATTTCTCACCTATTCCATTGATAGAAACATGAGAAACTCGGAATTGTGGTAACCCTCAAAAGATAAATGAAGCATGAACAATACTTCATAGGAGGAAGGGAAGGGACAGGGTTCCCTGAGATAGGCATTGGAATTTCTTAGTTCTTGAGAGAGGCCTTTGGTGGTCTAGAGAGCCTTAATTCTTTTGTGGAATCCTGTTAAGAACCAAACATCAATATAGTATAGAAAAACCTCAAGAAAAGTACTCAACGCCTTGAAAAAGAGATAATTTCAGATAATAAGCCTCTTTGAGGGGGCAACCTCCTTTTACCCCACTTAAATGTTCAAGTAAAAGATGATTCAAAATGAAAATGTCTCCTTGGTATATATAGGAGACTAG
>ML777388.1:1215769-1258777 GCA_009831015.1 Picea engelmannii | reverse complement strand
ATGTTCAAGTACAAGATGATTCAAAATGAAAATGTCTCCTTGGTATATATATGAGACTAGGAGGTATAATTACAACTAATGGCCTAAAGCTGACATAAATAAAATAACATTACTAATATAATATGCCCCAATTAAGGGGTAATAAATAACATTACTAATCTAATATGCCCCAATTAAGGGGTAATAAATAACATTACTAATCTAATATGCCCCAATAAAGGGGTAATGAGCCAATATTAGGGCTTAACAAATCCCCTATCTTGGTATAGGAAGTTTTCAAGACAAAACTATCCACCTAAAGTGCTGAAGTAGGAATACCTTAGTCGGTTTAGAAGAGGATGACAAATATCTTGAAGGCTTGGTAAGACCTAAGAAAATACTTAGAAGATCTCCTTGAATGACTAAGTCCAATATTGGACCATTCACATGCATAAATATTGTGCCCTGGGTGGATGGAATCATAACCGTCAATTTGAAGCGATGAGATGATCTTGACCGTTAGATGGAATGTCTCCTTGACGAAGAAGGATGTTTCAAGCTAAGAGGAATCACAACCATTGGATCGACGCAACAAATAGATCCTGAACCTTCGTTGGAATATGTTATTATTCCCGGAAAGAATGTACTTTGAGTCAACAAGGACCACTGATATATCGAAGGGTGCATATAATGTAAGTTAGGATTGTTAGATCCATTGTAGTGGACATTGTTGGGGTCTGACGAAATAGAATACCTAGAGTAATAATGGTAGTCGAAGTCGGCATGGTGATTTGATTTCAACCCTATATCATAAAGGGGTGATTTTCATCAGAGTCCAAAGGTCGAAGTATCCTTCGATGAAGAAATGGAAGAAACATGATAGAGGTAAATATGAGAGTTAATAAGGACCATTTATCAATGCAAAGGTGAGACTAAACCTCAGTTGTCGATTCATTGCAGGTCCCAACTATTTGCATGGTAAGTAAGGAAAAGGGAAGGTGACATATTTTTGATGTCATGTTGAAGGGGAAGGCATACATACTCGAGGGTAATACATGGTAGCTTGTAATTGGTTGAAGGAATTGAGAATGGGTCCTTGTCAATCTCATACCTTTGAATGGGTGATTTAAAATATCGAGCATAGGATCTATGGGTTGAGATATCTCCACCATTGATAAAATATCGAGCATAGGATCTATGGGTTGAGATATCTCCACCATTGATAAAATATTAGACTATTGGAATGCTTGTGCATGGGCTTTATGAGGGACTCCTATGGTAAGGCTCTGAGGGGAAATTTTGACCGTATATTAGGTAGAGTCTGAGGAAAGACCTCATTCATTGGATCTATGATCCATCCTGAAGGGAAATAAAATAGTACAATGATGTCATTATGGCATTGATAGTGCCACATGTCGAGCATAAAATGTGCCACGTAGCATAGTGATTTAGCACCTATAAGTGATATTCTATCAGAATTATGGATGCCACGTGTTAGGTGGTGATAGTGCCATGTTTCATGCAGAGACGATGCCACATGTAAAGAATATTCGGCACACGTAGGTGAAAACCCAAGAAAATATGGGTCATTCGTTGAAGTTTGAAAGGTCGGCAAGGCTATGTAGTGGTCAAAAATGTCGTCAACGATGAAGGCATCGAATATGTAATGAGAGTCATCGATCAGTGGTGGGTTGGATTTAATATCCATTTTATATTTCTAAAGAACCCCTTATAGGTTATAGAATGGATGACTACGTCATGAGTGGTGTGGCATGCCAACGTGTTTAGAGGATGACAGGTGTCGGTGCATGGTTTGTCGTAAGGTCAAGGTTGGGCCTTGTTGGGTCCATCCCATTAGAAGGTTTTTCATAATTTCCAACCATTGGATCTATGAGTAGATAGAAATTAACTCTTCATCGTAAATGGAAGGGTTTGTAAGGTTTGTTTTTTGGCTAAGAATGTCGATGACGATGGAGGAATCGACGATGCAATGAGGATTGTTGGATCTCCGAGCTAGTGAATCTGGTACATTGACCTAGGGATAATGTCGTAGGAGCATAGGAGAATGGAAGAGTGAGTGTTAAGAATTGATCCCTTTAGAATCACTAAATCAATTAGAGTCGTTGGGTGAGATGCAGGTGGACCATCAAATCTAGATTAAGCTCAACTAATAGATCTTCGTCGGAACTTGTGGCTGGGTCTTTGAGACCCATGGAAATAAAATCTCGATGATGATGACTAGAGGTTCTGTAGGATTGCAACCAGGGTTTGGTGAACCATGTGGTATCCACCCCATCGGAGCCACCATTGTGCCATGTCTATTGACACTTGGGATAGGCAACCACGTGGATTCCATGTGGAAATGACGTGACACTGGCCAATGAGGCTGGAGAACTTTGTAAAGCCATAAATTTTGATCCAGAGCTTGTTTTTGAGCATGATGGCAGTATTTTTAAATATTTTGACGATCATAAGACAATGGTTCCCTTGATAAGAGGTATTGAGGTAGTTGAAAAAAGAGAAAACTATAATGCCATATCCCATAAAAGGTACTTAGGGTGTTGGGTGTGTTACAGAAAACTTTTGCAGAATTTTCCCATTAGAAATATCAGCTTACCATGCTTGTGGTTATTCTTGAAACAGACAAGTTGCAATCCTATTATAAGTTTCCTTTGTGGAATTTTCCCGTTGGGGTGGTAAGGCATCAAAACTCTTCCCATGAGTCTCTTCCCGTGAGCCTTTCTTTGCAAAAAATTTCCCGTAAGTATTCTCCCATGAGCCTTTCTCTGTAAAGTTTCTTCCTGAAAGTATTTCTATCGAATACAAAATTACTAAAATCATCCTCTGCATTGTATTTGGACCATTGATCTTTTATATTAGAGTGATCTCAGTCGTCGGTTCACTAAAATTCTCCCAACTTTGTCAGAATTTCGCAAACCTGTAAATGAATATCAGTCATTGATTCTTAAAAGACAATTGATCTTGACCATGGATCCATCAAATTTGTTCCAAGATACCTACCTTATTCCACCATGGACCCTGTAAATCCATGTCAGGTGCACGGTCCATATAATCACTATAAAAATATTTCAAAAATCCTGAAAAATTATAATTTTTGAGAAATTTATGATTTCTATGAAATATATCTTTGTTGAACTTTGAAGTTTTAACTGATCTAGAAAGAATCTTAGCCATTGATTGCAAATTTGAATGCAATATGTGCCATTTATTTTACCAATTCCCCAACCAATGCTAAAACATAGAATTCGACTTTCTAGGACAAATTTGATGGTGTAACTTGTAGATCGATGACATCGACCATCTCCTCAACCATTCTGATTGTAATTTCAACCTTAATTTTTTTAGAAAAATGAGGACTTCTCTTTCACAAATTTTCCCAAATCTGTCAGAGATCCAAAATCTGCAATAATGAATTTCTACCAAAATTCACATTGATCTTGGCCCATACAAGCTTGATGTTGAACTCAAAGCCTTTATACCATATTGTAACATACATTCTTGCTAAAAGTGAACTTTAAAAATGCTCCATACATAAAAAATGAACCAAGGGGAACCAAGCCAATAATATAACATGAATCTAACAACATAATAAAAAAAATGCAATATCAATTCAATTGTTCAAGAAAAACAAAAACTACACAACAATCATATAAAACCATTTACAAAAAGGAAATGACATCATAAACATAACTTAAAAATTATATGTTTATTAAATAACCAACTAGATGCATACAAAGGACATTCATCCTAGCCATATGCTTGTTTTTCATATTCTCTCAATAGAATGCCACCCTAGAGCTAAGTCTATGAGTCCACAAGGATATATAGATATATTGGTTGTCCGCTCTCCACATTTAGCGGCCCAAAACCCAGGTTCTACTCCAACAAAAGTTCCAATATATTCCCCACAACATGCACAACTCAAGTAATGGGACCCCCCTTCACCGTATAGATTTCCTCAGGCCTTCCCACTTCCCTCCAAGGCTCTAGTGCACTTGATTTTCCAGGAATATCACAACCGAGGAATCTAAGAACTCTCAACTTCTCTAGGAGTGTTCATAGGAGCCTTCACATGGCTCTTTATCCATTTCCTTAATATGAAAATGATCCATAGGTGCACAACTTATTTTTATAGGAACACAAGCCACAATCCCAACATAGGCATAGCATAATAATGGATACCTTCAAGAAAAACATGGTTGTTTCTCTTTCCAACACTCAACTCCTCTCTTCCTTCCCAAAAACAACATGTAAAAAATCCCTTATTTTTCCATACAAATTTCCCTTTTCCCCAAGAAACCAAACAAGTTGACTCAACACTCCCAAATATTGATTGTACTTTATCCCCATGCTCCAAATAACTAAGGGATGTCACTTCTCACAGCCCCCCTCTTACATGTATTCAATGATTGAGCTCTCATACACTAAAGGTGAAAATTAGAAGGTAAATATACATTAAATAAAGAAAATAACATTGGTTTTCCTTGGATCCCCCTTTATCCCCCTCTCTTGTGAAATCATAGACTCCCATCGTTATCGTCCCTCTCATATCACAACCAATGATGATTATTTTTATTAATTATTTTTATGTACATAATATACAATTCAACCCTCAACCAAATTAATCAATATGGGCTCTTCGCCCCAAACATATTGGCTCACCATCCTAATTCAAATTTATACAATTGCATTATAATTTATGGGGATTAAAACTAGGGATGTTACACCCCCCATGCATTGATTCAACTCAATGGAAAAATTGATGGATCACGAACCTAAGGATAAACTCAACAAAAACCACATCTACCCAAGAAATGGTAGAAATTGTCTACAATTTCAAGTTGTTACAATAAATTGTTTGGTGGATAGGCCTATGGCTACAACACCACCTTTCCTCATAGGCCACTAGAGGTGTTGTGGTACTAAATATAGAGTGGGTAAAGTTATTTCACATTAGAGGCCTATGAGGAAAGGTGTTGTTGTATCCATAGGCCTATCCACCACACAATTTACTGTAACTTGAAATTGTAGACAATTTCTCCCATTGCTTGGGTAGATGTGGTTTTTGTTGAGTTTACCCTTAGGTTAGTGATCCATTGATTTTAAAATTGAGTTGAATCCATGCATGAGGGATGTAACATCCCCGGTTTTAAGCCCCACAAATTATAATGTAATTGTATAAATGTGATTTATGTTGGAGAGACAATATGTTTGGGGTGAAGAGCCCATATTGATTAATTTGGTCGAGGGTTGAAATGTATATTATGTACATCAAAATAATTAATAAAAATAATCATCGTTGGTTGTGATATGAGAGGGATGATAATGATGGGAGGGTATGATTGCATAAGAGAGGGGGATAAAGGGGGATCCAAGGAAAACCAATGTAATTTTCTTGATTTAATGTGTATTTGCCTTCTAATTTTCTACTTTAGTGTATGAGAGCTCAATCATTGAATACATGTAAGAGGGTGGATGTGAGAAGTGACATAGCTTAGTTATTTGGAGCATGGGGCTAAATTACAATCAATATTTGGGAGTTTTAGAGTCAACTTGTTTGGTTTTATTGGGAAAAAAGGAAATTCGTATGGAAAAAAAAGGGATTTTTTACATGTTGTTTTTGGGCAGCAAGAGAGGAGTTGAGTGCTGGAAAGAGAAGAAACCATGTTGATCTTGAAGGTATCCATTATTGGGCTATGCCTATGCTAGAATTGTGGCATGTGTGCCTATAAAAATAGGTTGTGTGCATATGGATCATTTTCCTATTAAGAAAATGGATAAAGAGCCCTATGAAGGCTCCTATGAACAATCCTAGAGAAGTTGAGAGTTCTTAGAGTCATTGATTGTGATATTCCTGGAAAATCGTGTGCACTAGAGCCTTGGAGGGAAGTGGGAAGGCCTGAGGAAATCTGTACGGTGAAGGGAGGTCCCATTACTTGAGTTGTGTAAGTTGTGGGGAAGATATTGGAACTGTTGTTGGAGTAGAACCTCGGTTTTGGGCTACTAAATGTTGAGAGTAGACAACCAAGACAACTAGATATCCTTGTGGACTCATAACCTCAACTCTAGGGTGGCTTTCTATTGAGATAATATGAATAGCAAGCCTATGGCTAGGAGGAACATCCTTTGTATGGATCTAGTTGGTTATTTTATAAGAATATAATTTTTTTGTTATGCTTATGATGTCATTTCCTTTGTTCAAATGGTTTTATATGAGTGTTATGTATTTTTTTTTTTTCTTGAATAATTGCATTGATATTGCATTTTTTTTACTATGTTGTTAGATGCATGTTATATTATGGGATTTCTTCCCCTTGGTTCATTTTATATGGATGGAGCATTTTTAAAATTCACTTTTAGTAGTAATGTATGTTACAATATGGTATAAAGGCTTCGATTTCAACATCAGGCTTGTATGGGCCATGAACAATGCAAATTTTGGTAGAAATTCATTGTTGCGGATTTTGGATCTCTGACAGATTTGGGAAAATTTGTGAAACTAGAGAGAAGTCCCCAATTTTCTAAGAAAAATTAGGTTGAAATTATAGTTAGAATTTTGAGGAGATGATCGATGTCATTTATCTGCAAGTTACACCGTCAAATTTGGCCTAGAAGGTCGAATTCTATGTTTTAGCAGTGGTTCGGGAATCAATAAAATCAATGGTGCATATTGCATTAAAATTTGAAATCAATAGCTAAGATTCTTTCTGGATTAGTTAAAACCTCAAAGTTAAGCAAAGAAATGTTTCATAGAAATCATGAATTTCTCAAAAATTATAATTTTTTCGGGATTTTTGAAAATTTTGTATAGTGATTATGTGGACCGTGCACCTGACATGGATTGACAGGGTCCATGGTGGAATAAGGTAGGGGTATTTGAACAAAGTTGATGAATCCATGGTCAATATCAATTGATTTTCAAGAATCAATGACTGAGATTTATTTGCTGGTTTGGAGAAGCCTGACAAAGTTGGGAGAATTTTAGTGAACCATCGACTAAGATCACTCTAATATCAAAGATTAATGTTAAAAATACAATGCGGAGGATGATTTTCATAAGTTTATATTCGAGAGAAATACTTTTGGGAAGAAACTTCATAGATAAAGGCTCATGGGAGAAGACTTACGGGAAAAAGCTTCATGGAGAAAGGCTCATGGGAAGAGACTCATGGGAAGAGTTTTGATGTCTTACCACTCTGATGGGAAAATTCCAATAGGATTGCAACTTGTGGGTTTCAGGAAGAACCATGAGCATGGTAAGTTGATATTTATGATGCAAAAATTATGCAAAAGTTTTGTGTAACACACCCGACCCCCTAAGTACCTTTTATGGGATGGGGAATTATAATTTTATCTTTTTTCAACTATATCAATACCTCTTCTCAAGGGAACCATTGTCTTATGATTTTCAAGAGATTTAAAAAGACTGCCATCATGCTCAAAACCAAGCTCTGGATCAAAATTTATGACTATACAAAGTTCTCTGTCCTCATTGGCCAGTGTCACCTCATGGCAATGTGGAATCCACATGGATTCCTATCCCAAGTGTAAATAGACATGGCACAATAGTGGCTCTGACGGGGTGGAGACAACATGGTTCACAAAACCCTAGTTCCAATCCTACAGAACCTCTAGTCGTCATTGTTAGGATTTTATTTCCATGGGTCTCAAAGACCCAACCACATGTTCCCACGATGATATATTAGTCGAGCTTAGTATAGATCTGATGGTACACATGCATCTCACCCAATGAATCTAATTGATTCAATTGTTCTAAAGGGCTCAACGCTTAATGCCCACTCTTCTATTTTCTTGTGTTGCGACGACATTATCCTTGGGTCAATGGACCAGATTCACTAGCCCTCAGATCCAACAATCCTCATTGCATAATCAATGTCTCCATCGTCATCGACATTCTTAGCCAAAACATAACCTTGCAAACCTTTCCATTTACAACGAACAATTTGGTTCTCTCTACTCGTAGATCCAATGATTGGTAATTATGAACAACCATCCAATGGTATGGAACCAACAGAGCCCACCCTTGACCTTACAAAGAACCATGTGCTGAAACCTATCATCCTCTAAACGCGTTGGAATGCCACGTCACTCATGACATTGTCATCCATTCTATAACCTAGAAGGGGTTCTTTCGCAATATACAGTGGATATTAACTCTGACCCACCATTGATCGATGATTCTCATTGCATATTCAATTCCTTCATCGTCGACGATATTTTTTACCACTACATAGCCTTACTGACCTTTCAAACTTCAAAGAATGACCCATATTTTCTCGAGTTTTCACCTACGTGTGCCAATATTCTTGACATGTTGCATCATCTCTGCATGAAACGTGGCACCATTTCCACCTCACATGTGGCATCCAAAATTTCCATAGAATCTCACCTATAGGTGTCAAATAAGTATGCTACGTGGAACCTTCTACTCTTGAAATGTGGAACTATTCATGTCATCATGACATCATCATACTCTTTTATTTCGCTTCAGGATGGATCATAGATCCAACGAATGAGGTATTTCCTCAGACTCTACCTAATATATGGTCGAAATTTCCCCTCAGAGCCTTACGATCGGAGTCCCTCATCAACCCCATGCACAAGCATTCCAATAGTATAATATTCGATCAATGGTGGAGATCTCTCCACCCAAGTATCCTATGCTCGATAATTTAAATCACCCATTCAAAGGTTTGAGCTCGAAAAGGACCCATTCATAATTCCTTCAACCAATTATAGGTTTCCATGTATTACCCTCGGGTATGTATGCATTGCCCTTCGACATGACATCAAAAATATGTCACCTTCCCTTTTCCTTACTTACCACGTGTGTTATCACTGAGATTCACCCTCATACTACTAGAGGATAAGCCAAATACCCATGAAATAGGTTTGTAATGGTAAATTTATGATGAAATTTCAAATGGATAAAACTCAGCATAACAATGCACAAAAACATAAATTTCTAGGAAAGATGCATAAGCAAGTGAGGTATTGGATAAATTTAGTCAGTGATTTAAATATAAGTGTGGGTAGATGGAAGACTTTAATGAGAAGGATGAATTAGTCTGCTATTAGCATCATGCTTTACTAGAAGACAAATGAGGAAAAATCTCAAACACAAGAACTTCTTTAATCCGAGATTTTAAACACTCATAATAATCACAACAATGTCACAATCAAACATGCATTGTAACACAACTATAATATCTCAATGGAATCCTTCAATGATGATAAAATCAGAGTAAGAAATAAGTAATATGATGGAAAAGAAAGATGACTTCTATTAGGAAATTTTTATCAGATCTCATACATAAAAACCAGAGTTTGGCTCTATTACATCAAAACATTACTAAGGGAGTTTATGCTCAACCATTCGAACCTCAAAATTTTATTCTAATGCTACATTTATAGCCTAAACAAGGAATTTCATCATACAATTCGAGCTTGATCCTCTAACATAGGATTCTCCCACCTAAAACTGAAAATCTTACACATGTTCAACTGGAAACTGCTATAAACATGGAAAATGTTGGAAACCATCCTAAAACCATAATCTATACATAGTGAGGTGTCCCTTGAGTGCATCTCCTTCATTTCCATGTGTCCACCATCTCCAACTGACCTCCAAGCATTTGTGCTAAGCTCCACTAGCCACCTAGTGACCGTTGATTCTCTAAAAAACCTATCAAGGTAGGAATTGGTAGAGAATCCTGTAACACTAACTGTATCAGCCAGTTTGTAGCGGATTTCACAGCGAATTCCGTAGAGAATTCTATAGCGTCTGAATGCGTAGACTATTTTGTAGCAAATTCTATAGCGAGATTTCATTTTTTGTTTGTTTAGATAATTTCACAGCAGATTTCACAATGACTTTGCAACTTATGTATGTGTAGATAATTATGTAGTGCCAGGCGCTACGAAATGTCCTGTAGTTGTTTGTGTTGTGTAGTTTGAGCCAAAAATACCCAAAAACCTTATCCAAAGGTATATAAGCCTGTAGAAGCCTCCAAGTAGGGTGTATGACTACAAAATTAGGTGTAAGCATAATACTTCCCACCAAAACTTCAAAATGCAAGGGTAACCATATTCAAAATTTAGATTCTTTAAGCCACTTCATTTCACCTTCTAAGTCTGGTACTCCTCCTAGCTAGAACTTGAGCTAATACATTCAAATTTATTTGAGCAAATTCATCTTTGAAAGGCTATAACTCTAGCTTGATCTTTCTGATCTAAGATTGTAAATCCCTGTTCTGCCTGTATAGATTCCTAAGTTGCCTATGAATGGGAAGAAATATCTTTGTTGTAAACCTACCTTTGTCAATGGTTTCTAAATACATATCCATCAGATCCTTTACATTTTTTCTCTCAACAAATCCTTCTCCCTTCAAGTGAGAAATTTCCTTTCTAGCATCTTTGAGTTATCTAATCAGTCTTTTGAAGGTATGGTTATCAGAGGGAGTGGTGATGTCTATGACTTCAACCTCTTTCTCAACATTCTCAATTTTACCTTTATACTTCCTCTTTAGAAGAGCTTCTATTATGACTTCTTTTTCAACAGTTTCCTTCTTGGCTAATGATCTTGTTAAGGGCCTCCTAGCTTTAGTCTCAACTATAGAAGTAGGTGAGGGGAAGAGTAACTTTCTCCCTTTTTTTCCTTTGGTTTTAGCTGAGGAAATGTCTTCTAATACTGGAGTTGGTTGGGGTGAAAATTACCTTTGTGGAGAGTGATGAGCTCTGCCTTCTTATTCTTATTGTTCCTTAGGATCCTCATCATCTTTGGAAATATATTTTCCCTTTATATTTTTACTTGTTTATCCATGAACAACACTATCGTCTTACAAAGGGCTATGCGCCTTAGATTGAGGAGTAGGAGCTACATTTAATTACAGATGTGCATAGGTAATGAAATTATGACAAGATATTTTTCTCTTATTCAACTCCTCCATCACAAGAATCCTAATCAATCCTGAGTGAAAAACACTTGTGTCCACAGCCTTGGACTTGGCTTGGACCTTGTCATCCATTTTCCCCATACTCCTAAACAAATAGAAAGGGATGTTCATAAGGTCTTTGTCTATGAAGTGCAACAAAATACTAATGTGGTATTGGTAAATCATATTGAATCTTCCCTCACAGGTAAAATATCCCTAGATCACCCTTAACATCTTGTCAAATCCCTCAACCAAGTGGCTCCTAAGAACTCCCTTTGATATGTTATCTTTCTGACATTGTGGTTAAATGAGGAACTCTTTAGAGAAGGATGCATTAAGAGTCATGGATTTAACCCATATTTCAAAAGTGTTGGTATCTCAGTGGTTGGTGCAATGGTGGCTTCAAATACCTCTAGTTCAAGGGTTCCCACCTTGGTTTTGGTGCCATCAAAATTCAAGGAAAAGTCTCTAGCTACCTCAGGGTGTCCCCTCTGCATATTTTGACAGAAATTTAAACATCCAACTCTCTAGAAGACCTCTCTGATCAAAGGTTCAATATCAAATAACTGCATATCATAGGGATTAGTCTTGACTACACTCCCACCCTTGTGAGCCTTCTTCTATTGTGGTGTATCCGTTTTCTATTATAGGAGTGGAAATAATTCCATAATCTGAGAGATATGATAGGAAAAAAAAAGAACAAAGGTCTCAAGGTTTGAAATGATGGTCTTTTTCAATTGTGGTTTCTTCTAAGGCTTCATATTTTTCCTACCTATTTGAATTCTGAGCTTATGAAAGGGAAACTGATGGTTAAGAAATGGAATAAAACCCTTCAGTAAAATAGATATGTAAGGAGGAGGAGATGCCAAAGTTTTAAGCTAAAAATTCACCATCATTCAAGGTCATCACCATTTTTATCCACAAGGCTCTTTAAATTTCCAACGTAGACAGACTTTACACTTGAAATACAAATTTAAAATCTAAAGGAAATGAGTTGATGCAGGTTATGTGATTAGAGGATAATGATGTCTATTTTTATGCACAGGCTTGCAACACTAGAATAGGGGATCTGTAGCATAATCTGTAGCATATTTCACAGTATAAAAGAAAAGGACAAGAAAGAGATAGGCACAATCGTTTTGACAAGAATATTTTCTCAATTGTAGTAAAAGAAACTGAAAATACTGCAACTAAATGAGAATTGGTGATAGAAAAGTTAAAAGATGTAGGTTGGTAATATAGACCATCAATTCACAACGCCCAGGAGGGGAAACAAAAGCATAGCCTAATATGATCTTCAACGGAGCTCAAAAAACTCAAGGAGTACCTGGACACCATGGCTTGATAGTAGATATGCTTTAGTTTGTATGAAACCACCTGCAACAAATCTAACCTTCAATTCCCCTCTGTGAGCCAATTTGTAGCAGATTCCGCAGCACCTATCCAAACTTAGGAGTTTCTGCAGCGTCGAACTAGGAGCAAATTTCAAATATTTGAGAAAACAATTAAACAACCTTAAATGACCAAATCCCAATAATTTCCTTTAAATCATGGATGCTGAAAACAAGGAGATTGATTGGCAAAAGCCTCATAAGTGAAATAATGGTAATGAGGGAATATGTACTCAAGATGCACTATGAAATGTCCTGATGAGATGGAAGCGTACTAAAACGAGTTTGATTTGACCTTCTAATGGGTAGAGGGATATAGTGGAGGGGTTTAAGCACATAGTGGAGGTGGTGACATGTCAAGGTAGTGGTGGCATAAGGTTGATAGCGATGGTTGTCTAATCTTGTGATGAGATGAATATATGAACCAAATGTATGGGCCAACATCAACCTTGATTTATTTGTGCTAAAACCTAATAAAACCATAAAGAGGAGATCAAAAGTGTAACTTAAACAATACTAAGGATTAAAAATTAAAAATCTAAGGATGAATTGACTCACAACAACTTCATGAGACCCTTAACAACTTCATGTGATAACATTGGCTCCAGAGGGGATGGCATGGTCCCTGTGAGCTGCCAAGAACAAGCATCTTCAATGTCTTATCCTAGGGCTATGGGGTCATTTACTCAAACAAAAATAAAAACATAAAGTGATATTTACAATGGATGGGACAACCACTCATGGATTGAGAAAAATACTTCTTCATAAAGTGCCCATTAACATAGCCACCAAAAACTTCAGAATCTTCCAAGTTCTACAATTTATAAGTATTATTTTGAAAAACTTCAAAAATATTGAAAGGACCAATCCACAAGGCTTCAAATTTACCATGTTTTCCTTTGTATTGCTTGGGTGCATCTCACTTGAGCACCAGTTCTCCCAGATGGAAATCTTATTTTCTTACCTTCTTGTCAAAGGCTTGCTTGAACTTCTGTTGATGCTTATGTGCTTTATCAAAGAGTTTCTCCCTAGTCTATTGTACTTCTACTAGCTGATGTATCCTTCTGACCATATCATGTGGTTCTCCTTGTTGATCATGAAGGAGATTTTCCATAGGAAAGGCAATATAAGTAGGAAAAATATCTTCAATTCCATATACAAGCTAAAAGGGGGAAATACGAAGTGATCTCTTTGTATTAACTCTATCAACCCATAAGGAAAATTTTAGTTTTGAGTCCCATGCTTTCTTGGTGTCCTCTAGTAACTTCTTGATGATATTTACAAGGCTCTTGTTAGAGGATTCTGCTAAACCATTTCCTTTAGTGTAATAAGGAGTAGAATGGACTAATGAAATCCCATAATTCTCACAAAACTTCACCAATGGTTCAGCTTTGAAAGAGGCATCATTGTCAGTAACAATATTGCTTGGAAAACCAAATCTTGACATAATATATTCAAGAAAACCAATGATTACCTTGCGTGAGGCACTCCTTGTAGAAATAGCTTCTATCCACTTGGTGAAATAGTCAGTTGTAGTCAAAATCCACTGGTGTTGACCACTTGATGTTGGATGAATTTCCCCAATGAAGTCAAGTCCTCACTGTTGAAAGGGGCTAGAAACCACCACAGGATTTAGAGGCAAAGATTTGAGTTGCTGATTTCCTGAAAACTTCTGACATTTTTCACAACCTCTAATATTTGTACTAACATCAGTAAAAAGGATAGGCCAAAAATACCAATCTCTGAGGATATTATATGTTGTGGTTCTCCAAAAGTTATGACCCCCACACAAGCTCTCATGAAAATCAGTCATGGTCTTTTGAGCCTCTTGTGGATCTAGGCATCGCAAGAGAACCTCTAGAGGATATTTACAATACAATATGTGATCAACGAGACAATATATGATTTCCTTTAACTTCAAATCTCTTACCTTGTTCTTCTCCAAACCACTAGGAGGTTGCAACTTTTGTAGAAAATAAATGATGTCTTTGTACCAAGTGCATTCTGCCAAGTTGGGATTGATATCAAAGCTTTTGACATAAATATGAGTTTGCTGATTTTCATAGTTTAGGTTCATGAAATTAACCCCCAGTGCTTTGCAATTTGATTCAGCCAGAAATATAGCTAAATTGTGGCCTTTCACCAACTTAGTAGGCGTCATTTCAAGGTCAAACCCCAAACTTTTGGCAATCCACTTGATCCTCTTTCCATCTATGTCAAGATGGATAAGTATTTCTTTTACAGAGGTTGATGGGACATAGGAAATAATCTTGGAATGCAAAATGTATACTCTGAAGGATTTGAGGGATTTGACCAAAGCATAAGCATGATTTTCCATAATATCATACCTCATATCTGCATCCCTCAATGCCCTGTTGAAAAAGGAAATAGGTTGTTCCAATCCCTCTGTGTTTTTTTTAAGAAGGACAACAACCAATGTGTCATACGAGGAAAAATAGAATATCAAAAATTCCTTTGAATAATCAGGGTTGATGAGAACATGTGCTTCAGTCAATGCTTGTTTGATTTGGTCAAAATAATCCCGAGCTTTAGTAGTCCATTTCACCTCATTCCCCTTTCTAAGCATAGATGTGATGTACTTAATCAATTCAACAAAGTTAGAGATGAATCTTCTTAGAAAATTTATTTTACCCAAGAAAGACTTGAATTCCTTCTTGGATCTAGGAAGAGACAGAGTCTGGATGGTCTCTACTCTACTTGGATCAATCCTTAACCCTTCTGTCGATACAATGTGTCCCAACAACTTGCCTTCTTTCATAGCAAACAAAGACTTCTTAGGATTAAGAGAGATACCAAAATGTATACCCTTTAGGAAGACCTTTTTCAAATGATGATAATGTTCCTTATCAGACCTTGAGAAAACTGTAATTTCATTTAGATAGATGACCACAAATTTTTCCTTCTCCCCAATAAAGGAAATATCCATTGCTTGTTGAAAGGTTGCTCCTGCATTCATTAGTCCAAAGGGAATTTTAACATACATGAATGTGCCCCAAGGAGTAGTGAAGGATGTCTTCTCTCTATATTCAGGTAGGACATAGATCTGATTGTATCCTGATAAGAAATCAGTCATAGACATCCTTGTTGAACCAATCACCATCTGCAAAATATGTTCCATCTTTGGCAAGGGGTAATTATCTTTCTTGGAACTTCTATTCAAATTTATGAAATCAACACACAGTTCGATTTCACCATTAGTTTTCCTCACAGGGACCAAGTTATCCACCCACTTAGAGTAACTTAAAGGTATGATGATCTTGGAATCAAGTAGCTTCTTAACTTCCTTTTCCATAATAGGCAACAACATGGGATTTATCTATCTAATTTTCTACCTAAATGGCTTGGTCTCCTCTTTCAAAGGGATCTTATGTTCTGTTATAACCCTATAATTTATAGGATCAACTAGTGACTGAAATGTTATCTCTTTAGTGTTTTTATTTGTCAAATGATTTTTCGTTCTGCAAATAATTTGAGAAAAGAAAGAAAAAGAAAAAAGAAAAAGAAAAGAAAGAAAAGAAAAAGAAAGAAAAAGAATAAAAGAGGGCATAAAAGAATTTCAATTAGAGCCCCATCTAATAACAGTGACTTGGTCCATACCTTTCAAGCATGGCCAAGTTCTTTGAAATTGATGTTGATAGGAATAGTGAATAAGCTTGGCTAAACTGTTTAATCTTAGCCAAGTGATATAGGTTAGTTAGTGAATAAATCTGGCCAGACTGCCTAATCTTGGTCAGATAGCCCCAAGATAGAGTAAGTTCTTAGTCCAACAGTTTAATCTGGGATAATTGTCATAGGAAATTAGGTTAGAACATAGGGTAGTTTGCCTTATTTCAATAAAACCATCTAGATGATTAATGTTGGACCAGGTATTGGATGCTTAAAAGGTTGTTTGTCTAACCCCTTGGTGATATAAAAATGTGAAAGCTCGGGAAAACCCATGGTATGCAATTATCCTAAGTTCTCTGGGCGCATATGCTTTCGCGCTCACATTTTTGCACCGCTCATGTATCAATGGCTCAGATGTCTGCACCCAGATCAATGGTGGACAGGTCTTTACGGACCCCCCCGACCGTTCTACCTTTAACGATGGGGGGGGGGTCTGGAATCGGAGATAATGTATGCGCGCATCTGGATGGCCCAAGTTTCGGTGCCTAGATCTACAGTCTATATTGGATTCCAGACCCCCCCATCCATTCTACCTTTAATGGAGGGGGGGTTCTAGAATGTGTGTTAAAGAGCGCACATAGATCTGCAGTCGAAAGGAAAGTGCACAGATCAATGTCTCAAGGTATTTTTCGGACCCCCCTGACTGATCTACCGTTAACAATGGGGGGGGTTCCGAAATGGAATTTTACTCTGGCGGGCCCCCTATCTATACGTGGCATGAATCTACTGGTCCTAAATCCCACTGCCTCTTATTGTCTGACATACCTTGTCACCTTGTGATGTCATTATCCACCTTTCCATAAGAGTCACATCCCGTAACTCCGTCAATCCTTCTCCCACGTTCACTTGTGGCAAGTCCTTTCACCATGTTTTTTTCCCCCAATAGATAATGGCCATGTCACTCATCCATATGCCTCAGTCGTTATCACCTGCCATCTCATGTTCTAAATGACCCGTTGGTCATTTATTACTGGATAACTTATCCGTTAACTAGCTGACCTGTCTCTCGCACCCAACGGATACCTGTTTACTCAAAACTACCCTCACCCTTCATTCCGTCACCATTTACCCACTCATCGCACCAGAGAATTTACCTCGTTTTCCTCTCCGTTACATTTTTTCGCCCACACCTACAGTTGTCCCCTCTAACTTTTGTTTTATTTGCAGGTATTGTTACAGTAATGGTGCCAAAGTCAAAATGAACAGAAGGTGAGAAGAATCTGTTTATCCCGCCTCTTGTCGACCTTGACAAGATTCCTTTGGTCGACAAAGACTACTTAATCGTAGACACAAAATGCGATTTTGACTTCATAGACATACAGTCATGGCTTAAAAAAGTCTTCCTGGACCAAAGTGATGAAATTGAACTCTGGGAGTCCAACCTACCCTTGTATCTTTTCCCCCAGATTCACCATTTCCCATAGTTTTCCCTCAAGTGCCAAGCCCACTATATCCTCGAGCAAATAGCCATCATATCCTCGTCCGGGGAAATTATTTTCCTCATCACGCCAGAAACCATCGACCAAATGATGCAAATATCCCGAGCCGACTCCGCCTCACCTTTTAACCTCGAGATCAACATAGAGCTATACCAGAAGCTGTTGTTTCCTCAAAGAGCTCAGATTTTCAAGATTTTTCTTCCACAATCCACTCAAATCCCCACTACAAACCCCCCTTATCCTTCCTCCATGTTCTCAACAAAAGGAAACTAGGTTATCATGTCGCTATGCGCCTTGCTCGGTTATTTTTCAGATCAGTGGGTAGATGAACCCATTTTGGGATTTCTATCTATTTTCTCCACCGATGAGAAACCCACTACACAATTCAACTTCAACACATTCCTAGGAGACAAGATTCACGAGAAATTCATAAATTTCTCCACAAAAAGCATGTTTTGGTATTCTTCAATACTGGCATACCTGTTCATTTTCTTCCAAGCAGACAAATTTGCTTTTCCTATGCAGAAGATGGACGAAGATGGTATACCCCAGGTAGTAATAGCATGGACTTATCTGCTCAGACATAAATCCATAGAATTTAGTTTAAAGAAGTTCATCGAGCAATTCTACCACCCAGTGGTGAGTATGCTCAGCAGCCAACCCAAACCCAGAATTAATGACAAAGTTCAGAGGATCCTACATCTCTTGCACCATACAAAGACTGGTGATTGGTACCTGTACCAAAATCACACCAAGATCAGAGTCTATGGGTGTAATTTGGCCCCATATAAACTACCCAAGTACTTACCTCTCAGAATTTTTTCCCTGGAATACATAAGGCAGATGATAAAATCGGACGATATACATTTTGTGTCTTTGAAGAAAAAGCAACAACTCAGAATCAAAGGGAATATTGGGTTTTTCATCTGCAACAGTCAAGGCACCAGGGAGGAAGCATATAGACTACTAAGGGAAATTAAATTCTTTGTCAGTTTCACATGGCACTATGATTCGTGCGGGATAATTTCAGAGATGAGGATAAAAAATAAGAATATCTCGTATGTTCACATATCTAGGCCTGAGGTAGAAAGTTTTTCCAACCAGATGGAATGGGATCCAAATACTTTGGTTGAGACAGAACAACGAGACCTCTTGGTCACTGTATCACAGACAACCACCCCACATGCTCTAAAGGAGAAAAGGCCTAGACAAGATCTGTCATCTCCTGTCACTGAAGTATCATTAGAAGAATTTTGACTTCATACCAAGAGGCCAAAAACCAGTCCGGCTCCTGACCCGGCTGGAGAAAAGGCATTTCCAACCATTACAATGAAGGAGGTTGATCATTCGCTCCTTAGTACAAAAAACAAGTAGATCGTAACCTCAGTATTACCAAAGAAGCCTACAGATACTCCACCAATCAACTAGCCAGGCAAGACAGGACCGAAGCTGAGTATCTTTAAAAAATATGATTTGATCAAGAAAAAGAATCAGACTCTAACTAGCAGCACATACTCCCAGTTCTGGAAGCAGACGTTGACTGCACAACATAGGCTTCTATCGGCATTCAACACTGAGAAGGAAAGAATGCACATGGCATTTATCCAAGCACAGATGCCAGACCCAAAGGTAATCACCGATTACAAAAGGACAACTTTTGAATTCCAGACTAAGGACATGCATCCAGCTGATCAAATGGATCTGCAAAGACAAACTGGAGAAATGGTTTTCTCCACATTGGCACATGCTTCCACTACTGCCTCCAGGTTACAAGTGTCTCTGAATAACGTCCAGACACAGTTGAATTTGGAGAAAATATCATCCTTTGCCAAGGATAATAGGATCAAGACATTGGAGGAACTGGTCCTCAAGATCGGGTATGATCCCTCGAATGTGAAAGCAGTCGAGGAGATGATCAAGAATAAAAATGCCGACATAACGTATTTGAGGAAACAATTGAAGCTGCCACCAATAGTAGACTCACAGGCAAAGGAAATAGTGGAGACAGAAGGAGAAAAAGATGAAATGATTAAGTTGATCATGGAGAAGAATGTACGATTGAAGGAAATGGAAGCTGAAATGGAGAATCTAGTGAAAGAGAAAGAATAGTCAAAACCCATGGAAGTCATTCGATTGAGTGCAGTTCCACTCTCGGGTGAGCACAATGTCACTAGAAGAAGGTCCATCGGCAAATCCACTGACATCTCTGGAAAATACGGTTGAATTGGCTAAATCTATGGAAGAGATGAATATGTAGGAGACATAGATTAGCAGACTCAAAAAGGAGATTGAGAACCTTCAGGAACTCAAATATTCTTACCAAACCAGCTACTCCAAGGAAAAACAAGTGTCAAACCAACTCAAACAAGAGTTACGACAACTTCGGAAGAAAACAGTGGCAGGAAAAACACTGGCTGAAGTAAAAAAAAGTGTCTGGACAGACATCACCAAGTCTATGAATGAAATATGGCCAATGATACAGATTATGTTTGAGAAAAATGAATTGGTGCAGAGAAGTAAACAAGCCATCGAGAAGATTAGATCAGAACTGGGAGAGATGCCCACATAGGCTAATGAAATCATCAAATTCTTGAATTCTAAAACCAGAGAGGAGCTGGAAGAGATGAGAATTGAGGATAGAACAGAGACCATCCTTGAGGTCAAGAGAGGACTGATACTACTGCTGGAAGAAAAGGTTCAGGCTATGGACCTAGGGGTACAAAGGTTTTTCAGCAATATTGAGGCTCTACAAAAGAAAGGTCTTCCTGGTTTGAAAGTGATAAATGACAAATTGATGATGCTACCCGATTACAAAAAGAGACTAGCCGATGTGGCTAAGGATAGTTTTAAATTTTCAGGAATTCAAGGAAGTATCACGGGAAAGGCATTCTTAGATACACTACAATTGGACATAATCATACATCATGAGATCCGGTACATCTTCGTCACCAAGCCTACTTTTTCCAAGTACACAGAGATGGATGAAGTCTACCGAAGATTACTCAAAGTCAGCGTTCCTAGTCATCTTCGATGGGAAGAGCTTTGTGACTTGATCAAGTAGTCAATGAGTTGTCCCAGCCTAGTCAACTATCCAGTCATACGAGGTCATGTAGAGGCCTCACCAACGGTTCACCTAGAAAACGTCATGAATTTTTGACACATCATCAAACAATTTCCTAGATTTTTGTAAATTGTTAAGTTAGTTAAGCTAAAAATAGATTTACCACGTCCTGATCTTTAATGACATGATCGTTTGTAATTTTGGGTTATAAATACTTCACTTTTCAAAGTATTGAGGGTTGATCTTTACGCCCTTTGGGTTATCAGACTGTAATATTTTTCAAGAGATCTTCCATTAATACAAAGGGGCATTTTCACAGGATTCCTTTGTGTATTCACTGATGATGTTTTCCTTTCTAAGTTAAATGTTATTCTTTCTCAGTTATCACACTATTTTCTAAATCTAATCTTTGAAAGTAATAAACATTGCAAGATTTATCTTTGTATACCCTGTTTCTGACTTTAAAGATTTTAGTGTTTCATCTTCTGATTTTACGATAAAGAAATTCTTAATTGCTTCTTTGTTGTAATTGACATTCTCGCCTTTTCTTCTATTCCTCATTTATGCTGCTAAAAGAATCCAACGATTACATTATCTTTCCCTGTGAAAGGTTTCTTTGTTTTCTGGTTAGATTTCATTTCATGATACAGACCCCGTAGCCCAATGGATGTGTAAATCTCTCTTAGCCAACCCAACGAAAACTACAACAAACAAAACAAACATATTTTATTTACCTAGCCTAATATTTTAAATTTGAAACATATCTAAATCATACAGAGAGATCCCTCTCTGAAGCTGGTGGGGCTAGATCCTAGCTTCGAAGTGGTTGGATAAAGTTACCTCCTGTAGATTTCTTCTTTTCTGACAACCTCTAGGAAATTTAGAGAGCGTTAACATAGTGGCGACCATACTGGGGAAAGAACTGAACAAATTTTATCCTCACGTCTTCTTTTTCCTAGAAGAAAAGTTTCCTTCTGAAATATTGCAAATCTGAGAAAGAAGTAATGTTTAGAGGTTGTTAAAAACTTGCATATATTATTTTTGTATTCGTAAAACTAAAAAGTATATATATATATATAAATCAAAAATAAATCTGGCTCCCAAAAGAGTTTATACTCGATCTCACCCAGACCTAGAACCTGCAATAGCAACTGATAATCCAAAATAGTTACTCAGGAAAACGATCATTGTTGAAGGTTCAGTAAGTCATAATCCCCTTCAGAAGTCCCCTTCTCTTCCAGAGGAGCTTGTTTCCCTTCAAGATTTTGACTTTGACATCCGTTTCGAACAAAGCCTATTTCGAACGAAATCTGATAGCTTTGTGGCTGAAACCGTTTTGGACCCAACCATCTTGCAACCCCAGACTCTTGAAGTTTTGTCTCCCACTGCTAAACCTCAAACCACTCACTCTGTGCCAGCTAGCCCCTCTGCATCCTCGTCTTCTGTCACCACCTCACCTATCATCCAAGTTGTCATCCCGCCTCCTCCACCTATCATGGCAGCCCGATATGCTCCCTTCTTGTTGGTCGTACCCCTTCATGCTATGCCCCAGGACTATCAAACAAGAATTCCATAGTTCAATGGAATAGGACCCTTGAGCGCCCAACAACACATTGATAAAATGAACGATTATTTTGACCTGCAGGAAGTAGATGAGGCTGACGTTCAAATGACATTGTTTGCACAAACTTTGACAAGTGACGTTAAGAAATGGTATAAAGGTTTACATGATGCCTCAGTGCTCGACCTTATTGCATTTCAAAGACTTTTTCTAGATAGATGGGAGGTAAAGAAAAACCATCTCCAAATCTTGTCATAATACGAAAACATCAGAAGAAATCAAGGTGAGACAGTACAAGATTATTGCATTCGTTTCAATAACCTGTACAATGCAATCCCAGCTAATATTAAACCTCCAAAAATTTTGGCATTGATAAGATTCCCTGATGGTTTTGACACCGATATGTCATATCAGTTAAGGTAAATAAACTCCACCACCCTGGAGGACATGCAGAAAAGTGCAATAAGTGTGGAGGCCAACCTGTTGGCAAAAAGGGCACGACGGAGGACAGAAAGGAGAGTCACAATCAGAGGAACCTTCCACATCAACTTCCGATTCCAAATTGGATTCCTTGGCCAGAGAAATGGAAAGAATGACGGAGAGACTTACTGTATCCAAAAGAAACCCTCCTAGAGACAAACCACCAACTCCTCAAATTCAAAATCCTAACTTCAGAAGAAACCCTCCTCAAATCAGGCAGAGAGATCCTAGGGATCAAAGGGAATAGAGAGGTACTGATAAACAGATCATACTGCCCCTACAAGAAAATTATGCCGATGAAGGAGAAGAAGTAATTGAAGAATTGGAGGATACTCACATAAACCTCATGGGAATTCACGATAATGAAGCAATTTTCCTCACCCGGGAGGAACAAGAACTTTTTCTTCTTTCTCAGACCAAGGTGAGCGAAGAAGCTGAATATATCGAACAACAGGCATTTGAAAATGCCATTATGGAGGTGCACCGACAGTACAATCTGCGAAGTAAAAAGACAGATGGAAGTTCTCCAAAAAAGGTGACCGAAACAAAGAAGATAGTCAAAACCCAAAAATCCCTTGAGCCTTCTGCCGAGAAGAGCCCTGAGAAAGGTAATGCTAAAGTTCCAGCAAAAAGAAACCTCACTATTCTGAAAAGATCATCGCAGACTGAGGTTTCATCAACTAACCCACCAAATACTTCTGGCCAGAATATTGTGGTGGACAAATCAGAATTGTTAAGCCAAAGTAGAGCACCTACACCTTTCAGCCTCGAAGGGGAATTAGCCAAAGTAAAAATTCTCATTCCCCTTTCTGAGTTGATGAGCAAAGACGCTTACCATTCACAGGTGATTAAAGCGCTGACCATTGAACCTGATATAGACATGAAGGCATTAACTGTTGGATCGACGAATCATTCGGATACTTTAAACCTTACTGACGATCAACCCGAACTCCTGTTTGGACCAGAAGTGGATGGTCAGACCGACAATGGTTCTGTCACTCCTTTTTACATCAGCCTTAATATACATGACCTGATTATGCATAATGCTATGTTAGATTCAGGTGCTTCCCATAATCTGATGCCTAAAGTAGTGATGGAAAAACTGGGACTTGAGGTTACCAGACCTTACAAGGACTTACACTCTTTTGACTCCAGTAAAGTTAGATGTATCGATTTGATCAAGGATCTGTGTATCACCCTGGTTCATATTTCTGTAAAAAGCATGGTCATGGATGTTGTGGTTGCAGACATTCCCCCAAAATATGGTATGTTGTTGTCCTGGTCTTGGGGGGCCAAGCTGAAAGGTACTTTGTAGTTGGATATGTCGTATGCCACTGTCCCAGTTTTTGGGCAACAAAGAAGACTATACAGAGAAACACTAATGAAATACATGGTTAGCAACCAAGAAAAACCACATAGCTATCCTCTGTACTCTGCACATTATGATTTGGATTCCTTTATCCTATATAACGATGGCGATACGGGAGAAAAAATCACTTAGCTGGAAGAAGATACATCTGGTCCAACCAAAGGCCAAGAAATCATTGAGGCAGAAAGAAAGAAAAATGTGATAACTGAAGAATTGCCAGCGGATTTCTGGAGCATGGAATTTGATGGAGTTGTAAGTAAAGAAGGAGCTGGAGTAGGAGTTTGGTTGCACAACCACAGATCCAAGTATTTAGAAAACCATTCTTACAAATTAAATTTTCAATGCACTAACAATATTGTCGAGTATGAAGCCTTGATGCTCGGTCTGAAACTTCTAAAGAAAGTTGGTGCCAAACAAATTATGGTAAGAGGTGATTCTGAGTTAATAATCAAGCAAATTAAAGGTGAGTATGCAACAAAACATCCCCGTCTCAGAGATTATATGAATGTTGTTCTGGACGCTCTTAAATGTTTCACTGAAGTTGATTTGCGGGTGATGCCTACGGGACATAATATTTTAGTAGATGGATTAGCTACGTCAGTAGCCACATGAAAGATACCTTTTTGTTCCACTCGCCCATACACAGTGGAGGTGAAATGTAGACCAACCATCCCAGACAACATCAGATACTGGCAGGTATTTGGTAATGATGATCAAATTGAAGATTTTCTACAATGTAAAAAAGATTTCGAATGTACAAACATAGATTTAGAAAATGAAGATGAAAATGTAAAAAGACCTGATTTTGGGGATGATAGTGTAAATAAAATAGATTAAGGAGAGTTAGGTGAGGATGAGATAGAAGCTGATGTTTTGCATTTAAAAATTAATGTTTTACCTAGGGGTTTAGTTCCTTTAGAAGACCTATTTGATTTTAATGATGTAGCTAAAAAACTGAAAATTGAAGCCAGTGGTCAAGAAGTAGAAGATTGTAATATAGGGACAGAAGAGAAAACCAAGATGGTGAAACTTTCCAAATCATTACCCCCTGAGCAGAAACTCAAATACATTGAGCTCTTCAAGGAATATCCAGACGTATTTGCCTGGGGTTACGAGGACTTGAAATCTTATGACACCAGCATCATACAACATAGGATTCCAATAAAAGAAGATCAAAAACCTTTCAGACAGAAACTTAGGAGAATCAATCCCAAATTACTTCCCCTGATAGAAAAAGAAATCAAAAAAATGTATGATGCTAAAATCATAGTCCCGTTACGATTTTCCAAATGGGTTTCAAATTTGGTCCCAACATGAAAGAAATCTGGAGAAATAAGTGATCTAGGTGGATATTGGTGGCCACCCACCTATTCCACTTGGACCCCCACCATTGCTTCTTTCAGTTTTTCAGTTTCCGCACAGTTTACTATTTTTAGCAGTTTTTCATGTCCTAAACTTCCGAAGCCATTTTGAGGCCTTAAATGACGTTTTTTGGGAAAACGGGGAGCAACATGGATTGTAGATAAATGTTGCTCACCCAAAAGTTGTATTCCTCGGATAGATCTTTATAACGAGGTATGGAACGCGTCAAACGGAGATCGTATGCCAAAGTTACATCTTTGGGAAGTTGATGTACCAACTTACCCAAACAGGGCCCATAGTCTTGGCGTTTCATCTCCTAGGGTTAGGTCTTTGGATGTTTAGGGTTTTCCATTGTTTCTCAATAATAATAGGCCTTCGAGCCTCATTGTAACACAGTTCAGAGGCCAGTAGCCACCACATCTCTTCTCAGAGATAAGCTACCAGCGCCCTAGCTAGTTTATTTCCATTCTGTCTGTAAGCATATTTCAGTCATTTGTTATTAATGAAATGAAGTCTTATTTCCACTGCATCTCTACGTTTATGTGTATTTATATATTTCATTTTGTTCCTACATAAATCCGGATCAGTGGTATCAGAGCAGTCTTCTCATTCTCAATCCTTCTTTGCAAGTCCCCAACGAGGTCGGGGTATAAGGAGTTGGGGATCGATCTGGTTGAAACTTTGCAAGATCAGCCTCGCAAACCCCAACGACTACCCATGGGGGAAGAAAAGAAAGATGAGGGAGTAGGAAATCCTATCAAAATTTTGCTCGAGGAGGACCTCGAGAAACAAGGGAACGCGATGATGGACAACTTTGCCCAGATTCTTCAACGGATTCCCACTAGTGACACATCGACATCCAACAACCACTTTGGATGTGCCACTCCTTTTAAGGTACAAGTAAACTTTGACATTCCCATATTTGAGGGCCAAATAGATGCAGATGTCATAGATAGATGGTTGAATCTGTTAGAAGAATGTTTCTCGGTTCATGACTTTTTCGACCGAGAAAAGATTATTTTCGCACTCCTCAAATCCACCCCCCATGTCAAGGACTAGTGGGAAACCTACTCGGAGAAACAGGACGAGGGAGAACCCTCTCTATTCTTGGATGCACCCACTTGGAATTATTTTCGAGACGCCATCAAGGAACAATATTATCCTGTGGAGAGCTATGAGGACAAATACATACAATGGACTACGTTGCGGTAGCAAAGGGACCAAGATGTGCATGAGATAACGAATCTGTTTCATACCCTATGCACAAAGTTGGGTATCAAATATTTAGAGAAATATTTGGTGTTAAAATACCACATTTGTCTGCACAGATACATTCAGGAGGAAATGGAGTTCCTTGACATCTCCTCGCTTGGTGTGGCATACCAATATGTTGCCAAAATTGAGCATAAGTTCAAACAAAAGAGGCGAGAATTTGGGTCTACAAATCAGAAGCAAGGGAAAGGTACCCCCAAACCACAGAACAAAGGACCAAGCCAAGGTGGGGCAGCCCATGACAACCCACCAAATCCATAAGCAAATAACAATGCCATGAAGCCAAAAAAGGAAATGGGGAAGTGGTGTGAGTTCCATAAGAGCTCCTCTCACAACAAAAGTGAGTGTTAGGCCAAGCAGTCACTGGTAGCCGAGTTGAAGGCTTCTGAATCAGATGCATGCTCCGACTCTGAATCATAACCTAACAAGGGGAATGACAGGAGGAAGTAGATTATCGATGCAGATCCCAATGCCACCGTTGCCACCACGAAGATCCAGAAGGAGGAACCAGAAGATCCAGAGGAGGCAAAACGTCTCTTCCATTCCAAGATGTGGGTAAAGGGTTCCCCATTGCAGTTCATTGTCGACAGCGAGAGACATAAGAACCTCATCTCAGTAGAGGTTGTTAAGCATCTGGGCTCGCCGACCATAGCACACCCACAACCATACACCATCGGGTGGTTGGACCAAGGATGGGACCTTCGCGTCAGTCAACAATGTCGCCTTCCATACAACATCAATCCCTTCATGGATGAGGTATTATGTGACATTGCTCCTCTTAATGCTTCTGATGTATTATTAGGCCAACCATACTTTTGGAAGAGACATGTTGTGTATGAGTCCAGGCCTTGTGATATTATTATCACTTTGGGAAATAAGCTATACAGGAT
Source organism: Picea engelmannii (assembly GCA_009831015.1). NCBI lineage: Eukaryota > Viridiplantae > Streptophyta > Pinopsida > Pinales > Pinaceae > Picea > Picea engelmannii. Next base: position 1,231,310 of record ML777388.1, on the reverse strand, counting down.
ACCGAAGATAGCATCGCCTACCACCATCTCTTTGGTTACTACAAAACAATGCAGTAAGCTCATTTCCAAAACCAGGAAATTTGTTTTCCTGATGATCCACCCTCAGGGAAAGAGGAAGACTGTGACCATGACCTCCAGATAGGGCCCCACTGCACGAAGAAAACAAATGGATAAGGTCATGGAGGAGTACGAGGACATATTCACCTCCCTCACAGGGGTGCCTCTACACTGCCAGGTCAAGCACCCCATTGATCTGACCCCAGGTGCGCCGCTGCCCAGTGGACCCATCTTTCGGGGCTCTGTTATGGAGAATGATGAAATCAAGAGGTAGATTCAGGAGCTATTGAAAAAATGTCACATCCAGCCGAGTTCATCTTCCTGTGGGAGCCCGATCATGTTGGTGCAGAAGAAAGATGGGACTTGGAGACTCTGCATTGACTATCGGGCACTGAACAAGATCACTGTCTGGAATAGGTACCCGATCCCATGAATTGATGACCTTCTGGACCAACTCAAGGGGGAGAAATATTTTAGCAAGATCGACTTGAAGTCTGGGTATCACTAGGTACCAATCGAACCCTCTGATGTGTGGAAGACTGCATTCAAATCCAAGGAGCGCCTTTTCAAATGGTTGGTCATGCCTTTCAAGTTGACGAATGCCCCTGCAAACTTCATGAGGCTAATGGACGACATCCTGCGGCCATTCACCAACTCATTTTTAGTGGTGTACTTGGATGGCATTCTGATCTTCAGCTAGACTTGGGAAGAGCACCTCCACCACATCCGACAGGTCCTCCAAACACTGCGGCAACACAAGTTGTGTGCCAATTTGGAGAAATGCACTTTTGGCATGACCCAGGTTCAGTATCTGGGATACATTATTGATGAGCGGGGGGTAGTGGATCCAGAAAAGATCCAAGTCATTCAAGATTGGCCAACCCCAACCACCCTAACAGAGCTCCGTAGATTTTTAGGTCTTGCCAATTTCTACTGCAAGTTTGTGTTTGGATTCTCTCATATCACTTGGCTCTTGAGTCAAGTCACCAAGGGAGGAGCTAAAGAAAAATTCTTTTGGTCCGAATCTCAACAGAAGGCATTTGGGGAGTTGAAGCATCGCCTCTACTCTGCGCCAGTGCTCACATTACCAGACTTGTAACAACCATTTGAGATCGAGACAGATGCCTCTGACTATGCTATTGGGGTAGTCCTTACTCAACATGGGCATCCAGTGGCATATCACAGTGAGACACTTTCCGACACAGTCTGGAAGTATCCCACTTATGACAAATAAATGTATTCCATTGTGCAGGCTTGTCGATAATGGAAGCATTACATTTTGGGAAAGGAAACGATCATCCACATAGACCACCAACCCCTGTAGTTCATACAGACACAAGGGAAGTTGCAGAACGATCACCATCAGAAGTGGTCCACATACCTGCAACAGTTTCATTTGAATATTAAGTACAAAAAAGGTAGCACCGATAATGTTGCAGACTACCTCAGTCGACCACCCATCATGGCGCTAACCACTGTGCTCAACTCTTGTGGGCACGAGACTTTCGATTGGCCACTTCTCTACACAAGTGATCTAGAATTCATCCACACATACAATACACTCTTAGAGGGTAAGAAAGTTCCCAATTTTCACCTCCAGGATGCTCTTCTTTGTCACCTGGGACACCTCTGTGTTCCTTCAAGCGAGCATGCCAATATTATTTGGGAGGCGCACTATAGTCAGGTCGCTAGGCATTTCGGGGTCGAGAAAACCATGGCAGTACTACAAAAGTATTTCTATTGGCCGAACCTTTGACAAGATGTCGGGAAGTACATCAAGTCCTGCATTGCTTGTTCCATTGCCAAACCGACCATCAAGAAGCAAGGCCTCTATACTCTGCTTCCTACCCCCAGTCGACCTTGGGAATCCATCTCTATGGATTACATATTGGGCCTTCCTTCTACTAAGCATGGAAATGACTATGTTTTTGTGTTCCTTGATCGATTCTCGAAGATGTCCATTATGATGGCCTGCAAGAAGAATATCACAGCAGAAGCCACTGCTAAACTCTTCTTTGAACGAGTGTGGGTACACTTTGTAATCCCACAGTCTATCATCTCAGATTGGGATAGTAGGTTCCTTAGTACATTTTGGTCCAGCCTATGGTCAATGCTGGACACCAAGGTCACCAAGTCCACATCTTTCCATCCGCAAACTGATGGCCAGACAGAGGTCATCAACCGAATGATCGTACACATTCTGCACATGTACAATTCAAATCATCCACACACATGGGATGAGAGCCTCCCCTATGTACAACACAGCTACAATCGGGATCTCCATAGCTCAACCAACCACAACCCCTTTCAAGTGGTCTTAGGATTCCAACCACTATGTCCCATTGACATAGCCATGCCATTTGTGGCTACTCAGGAAGATTCATCTCATGTCTAGTCTGAGGCTGATAAGGCAAACAACTTCATTGAGCACATTCAACACATCCGCCAATAGGTTCATGACATTTTAGACAGAGCCAATTCTAAGTACAAGCAACGACATGATCAACATCGGGTGCCACACAACTTCCAGGTGGGTGACAAAGTGTGTCTGCATTTGCAAAAGGAGTGCCTCGCTGGACCCCATCGCAAGCTTCGTCCACTCCGATATGGGTCATACACCCTCACCAAGGATGTAGGGGAAAATTCCTTTGAGCTCATAATTCCACCATTCCTTGGTCTGCACCCAGTGTTCAATGTGGACTGACTTCGACCCTACTTTCCACCTCTACTAGACACATCTGACATGACAGAACAACTCACAGCAATAGAGTTAAATCCAGACTGCATGGAACAAGATAGAATTGATCATATCATGGATACACAAATCAATCACACCCAAAAAAAAAGGATACCGCTATATCGAGTTTTCAAAGCAGGCCAACTCCTTCACCAAGGCAAGTGGCTCACCAGGGACCAAGTTCAGCAGAAGTTTCATCATCTCATGGAGGAACTCAACACAATGGGGACCATTGCTTCCTAAGGGGGGAGGAATGATCCAGATGGATATTGGTGGCCACCCACCTATTCCACTTGGACCCCCACCATTACTTCTTTTAGTTTTTCAGTTTCCGCACAATTTACTATTTTTAGCAATTTTTCGGGTCCTGAACTTTTGGAGCCGTTTTGAGGCCTTAAACGACGTTTTTTGGGAAAACAGGGAGCAACATGGATCGTAGATCATATTGCTCACCCAAAAGTTGTATTCCTTGGATAGATCTTTCTAATGAGGTATGGAATGCGTCAAACGGAGATCGTATGCCAAAGTTACGTCCCCAGGAAGTTGGTGTACCAACTTACCCAAACGAGGCCCATAGTCTTGGCGTTTCATTTCCTAGGGTTAGGTCTTTGGATGTTTAGGGTTTTCCATTATTTCTCAATAAGAATAGGCCTTTGAGCCTCATTGTAACACAGTTCAAAGGCTAGTAGCCACCACATCTCTTCTCAGAGATAAGCAACCAGTGCCCTAGCTAGTTTATTTCCATTTTGTCTGTAGCATATTTCAGTCATTTGTTATTAATGAAATGAAGTCTTATTTCCACTGCATCTCTATGTTTATGTGTATTTCTGTATTTCATTGTGTTCCTACATAAATATGGATCAATCAGGCTTTGCATCGATTTCCAAAATTTGAATAAGGTCTCTCTGAAAGACAATTACCCATTGCCAAAAAAGGACCACATCTTACAAAGGGTAGTCGGATCTAGTCGAATCTCTTTACTGGATGGGTTCTCGGGTTATAATCAAGTCCTCATTCACCCATATGACCAAGACAAAATCACTTTCACAACACCATGGGGTACTTTCATGTATGTGAAAATGCCTTTCGGGTTGATGAACATTGGGGCCACTTTCCAAAGAGCGATAGACATCACTTTTGTGGAAGAACTTGATAAATTTATTGTCATCTATCTGGACAATGTAATTGTGTTTTCCCAATCCGATGACGAGCACTTACGACATCTCAGACGAGTTTTTGAGAAATGCAGGAAATTTGGGATTTCATTGAATCCTAAGAAGAGCCTTTTCGGATTAGAGGAAGGTAAACTGCTAGGGCACATAATCTCTAGGGACGGAATTAAAATCGACCCCAGTAGAATTGAGGCCATTCAGAAATTAGAACACCCAAGAAATATCAAAGAGTTACAGTCTTTTATCAGAAAAATAAACTTTCTGTGAAGATTCATACCCGACCTGGCCGAGCTTCTCAGGAACATCACAAACATGTTAAAAAAGGACACAAAAATAAAATGGGATACTGATTTCAGGCAGTCTTTTGAACAAGTTAAACACACACTCACACAAGCTCCAGTCTTGATCAATCCTGACTTCACCAAAGATTTTTATCTTTTTTCTTTCGCCTCTGAACATACCATTGTAGCAGTATTACTACAGAAAAATAGTGAAGGGTATGAACAACCCATAGCCTTTTTCAGTAAAGCTTTAAGAGATGTTTCTTTGAATTATAAAATAATGGAGAAACAATCTTTTGCCTTGGTGAAAGCCATAAAATATTTTAGAGTATACATTCTCCATTCCCACACCATTGCATATGTTCTGAATGCGGTAGTAAAAGACATTTTAACCCAGGACAATCCAGACGGCCGAAGAGGAAAATGGATTGCTATCATTCTAGAGTATGACATAGAGATTAAGCCTACTAAACTGAATAAAGGTCAAGGTCTAGCAAAGTTAATGGCTGAATCAAATTTCCATGCTCTTGACATTAATTTCTTAGCTGCAGTAGATGAACAGGGTGAGCAGGCGACTCCAAGCGTGAGGGAGGTATTTTTCAACTCTCCATGGTACGCATACCTGATATTTGTTTTGCATAATTTACAAGATCCCCCTGGTCTAACCAAAACTAAATCTAGGTTTTTGAAATTAAAAGAATTAAAATTTTGCATTCTAGAAGGCAATCTGTATTGGAAAGATCCTGAGGGTATTTTGTTAAATTGTCTACTGAAGGATGAAGATGACAAAGTATTGTAGGATTTTCATGCAGGAGACTGTGGTGGTCATCTAAGCTGGAAGGCCACAGCTAATAAAATCCTGAGAGCTGGATTCTATTGGCCAACTATATTCGCTGGTGTGCATCATAAAGTGACTTCGTGTCATAAATGTCAACTGTTCAAAGGAAAAAGGAAACTTCTTCCTCTACCCCTGAAACCAATCTCTGTTGAAGCCCCTTTCCAGCAATGGGGATTAGACTTCATTGGAGAAATACATCCTCCCTCTTTGGGCCAACATAAGTGGATTCTTACTGCCATGAATTATTTTACAAAATGGATCAAAGCAGTACCAAGCAGGCAAGCTATTGATTCTGTCATTTCAAATTTCTCAAAAATAATATCTTGTCCCGTTTTGGATGTCCTAGAAAAATTATAACTGACAATGCAGCTGCTTTTCGATCTAAGAAACTCATAGATTTCTGCAACCAGTATCATATTGGTTTGGGACATTCCACAGTTTACTACCCTCAGAGAAATGGGTTGGCGGAATCATCAAATAAAACCCTGGTAAACATTATCAAGAAAACTTTGCAAGAAAACAAAAAGTCGTGGCATAACAAGTTGGTTTTCACACTATGGGCCGACAGACTGACAACCAAGAGGTCAATCGGTATGTCACCATATCAACTGGTCTATGGCACAAAAGCAGTCTTTCCTACTTCCTTAGGAGTTCCTGTCATGAAATTGTTGTAAGACATGCAAGCCGAGCCGAATGACTCCCAAAGAAGGATTAACCAGATGATCCATTTGCAGCAGTCCAGGGAAGAAGTATACAACAAGACTCAGGTAGTCCAAGAAAGCATTAAGAAGATTTTTTACAAAAGAACTAAGGAGGATGATTTCGAGCTAGGAGATTTGGTGTTGAGATGGGATTCCCGAAATGAAGACAAGGGAAAGCATGGAAAATTTGATAGTCTGTGGAAGGGACCATACATGATTCAAGCATTCAGAGGGAATAATGCTTTATTTCTCAACAAAAGTGATGGGATAGATCTGCCAGGAGGACCTGTAAATGGTAGAATGCTGAAGAATTATTCACTGCCTCAGTAGGGACATGAGGTCACACTTCCCATTGTACAAACCATTTTCATTTTTCTTGTGAATTTCTAAGTGAATAAATTTGTTCAGATGGTTGAATCCCAGAGAGAAGGCCTTAAGCCACTGACCATTGTCTTCCAATTTTTTGAAATAAAACCAATCAAGCAACAAAGGCGACTATGGAGAATGTTTCATAACATCAGGAATCAGGATTCTTGGCACTTCACTAGGAGAGTACCATCCCCAGGTGGAGCCACTGTTATAACCCTATAATTTATAGGATCAACTGGCGACTGAAATGTTATCTCTTTATTGTTTTTGTTTGTCAAATGATTTTTCATTCTGCAAATAATTTGAGAAAAGAAAGAAAAAGAAAAAAGAAAAAGAAAAGAAAGAAAATAAAAAGAAAGAAAAAGAAAAAAAGAGGGCATAAAAGAATTTCAATTAGAGCCCCATGCAATAACAATGACTTGGTCCATACCTTTCAAGCATGGCCAAGTTCTTTTAAATTGATGTTGATAGGAATAGTGAATAAGCTTGGCTAAACTGTTTAATCTTAGCCAAGTGATCTAGGTTAGTTAGTGAATAAATCTGGCCAAACTGCCTAATCTTGGTCAGATAGCCCTAGGATAGAGTAAGTTCTTAGTCCAACAGTTTAATCTGGGCTAATTGTCATAGGAAATTAGGTTAGAAAATAGGGTAGTTTGCCTTATTTCAATAAAACTAGCTTGATGATCAATGTTGGACCATGTCTTGGATGCTTAAAAGGATGTTTGTCTAACCCCTTGGTGATATAAAAATGTGAAAGCTCGGGAAAACCCATGGTATGCAATTATCCTAACTTCTCTGGGCGCATATGCTTTCACGCTCACATTTATGCACCACTCATGTATCAACGGCTCAGATGTCCATGCCAAGATCAACAGTGGACAATTCTTTCCAGACCCCCCCATCTGTTCTACCTTTAACGATGGGGGGGGGTCTGGAATCGTAGATAATGTATGCGCGCATCTGGACGGCCCAAGTTTCAGTGCCTAGATCTCCAGTCTGTATTGGATTCCAGACCCCCCGTACGTTCTGCCTTTAATGGAGGAGGGGGGTCCAGAATGTGTGTTAAAGAGCGCACATAGATCTACGGTCGAAAGGAAATCTTCCAGATCAATGACTCAAGGTATTTTTTGGACCCCCTTGACTGATCAACCTTTAACGGTGGGGGGGGTCCAGAATGGAATTTTACTCTGGTGGGCCCCCTATCTATACATGGCATGAATCTACTGGTCCCGAATCCCACTGCCTCTTACTGTATGACATACCTCGTCACCTCGTGATGTCATTATCCACCTTTCCATAAGAGTCACATCCCGTAACTCCATCAATCCTTCTCCCTCGTTCACCCATGGAAAGTCCTTTCACCATGGATTTTTTCCCCAATCGATAACCGCCACGTCACTCATCTATATGCCTTAGTCATTGTCACCTGCCATCTCACGTTCTAAATGACCGGTTGGCCATTTATTACTGGATAACTTATCCATTAACAAGATGACCTATCTCCCACGCCCAACAGATACCCATTTACTCAAAACTACCCTCACCCTTCATTCCTTCACCATTTACCCACTCATCACACCCTAGAATTTAACCTGTTTTCCTCTCCTTTATAGTCAGTCGCCCACACCTACAGTCATCTCCGCTAACTTTTGTTTTATTTACAGGTATTGTTACAGTAATGGCGCCAAATTCAAAATGAATAGAAGGTGAGGAGAATCCGTTTCTCCTGCCTCCTGTCGACCTCGACAAGATTCCTCTGGCCGACAAAGACTACTTAATCGCAGACACAAAATGCGATTTTGATTTCACAGACCTACAGTCATGGATTAAAAAAGTCTTCTTGGACCATAGTGACGGAATTGGACTCTAGGAGTCCAACCTACCCTTGTATCTTTTCCCCCAGATTCACCATTTCCCAGAGTTCTCCCTCAAGTGCCAAGCCCACTATATCCCTGATAAAAGAGCCATCATATCCTCGTCTGGGGAAATTATTTTCCTCATCATGACATAAACCATCAACCAAATGATGCAAATATCCCAAGCCGACTCTGTCTCACCTTTTAACCTCAAGATCATCATAGAGCTATACCAGAAGCTGTCGTTTCCTCAAAGAGCTCAGATTTTTGAGATTTTTCTTCCACAATCCGCTCAGCTCCCCACTACAAACCCCCCTTATCCTTCCTCCATGTTATCAACAAAAGGAAACTAGGTCATCAAGTCGCTATGCACCTTGCTTAGTTATTTTTCAGATCAGTGGGTAGATGAACCCATTTTGGGATTTCTGTCTATTTTCTCCACTGATGAGAAACCCACTACACAGTTCGAATTCAGCATGTTCTTGGTGGACAACATTCATGAGCAATTCATAAATTTCTCCATAGAAGGCATGTTTTGGTATTCTTCAATACTGGAATACCTGTTCGTTTTCTTCCAAGTGGACAAATTTGCTTTTTCTATGAAGAAGATGGACGAAGATGGTAGACCCCAGGTAGTAACAACATGGACTTCTCTGCTCAGACATAACTCCACATAATTTAGTTTCAAGAAATTCATCGAGCAGTTCTACCACCCAGTGATGAGTATGCTTAGTGGCCGACCCGAACCCAGAATTAATGATGAAGTTCAGAGGATCCTATATCTCTCAGACCATACAAAGACTGGTGATTGGTACCTGTACCAAAATCACACTGATATTAGAGTCTATGGGATTCAGTAGGCCCCATATAAACTACCCAAGTACTTACCTGTCAGAATTTTTTCCCTAGAATACATAAGGTAGATGATAAACTTGGACGATATACATTTTGTGTCTTTGAAGAAGAAGCAACAACTTAGAATCAAAGGGCAGATTGGGTCTTTCATCTACAATAGTTGAGGCATCGGGGAGGAATAAGATAGAGTGATAAGGGAAATGAAATTATTTGTCAGTTTCACATGGCACTATGATCTGTGCGAGATAATTTTAGAGATGAGGATAAAAAATAAGAATATCCTGTATGTTCACATATATAGGCCTGAGGTAGAAAATTTTTCCAACCAGACGGAATGGGAGCCAAATACTTTGGTTGAGACAGAACAATAGGACCTCCCGGTCACTGTATCACAGACGACCACCCCAAAGGCTCCAAAGGAGAAAAGTTCTAGACAGGATCTATCACCTCCTATCACTGAAGTATCATTAGAAGAATTTTGACTGCATACCAAGAGGCCAAAAACCAGTTTGGCTCCTGACCCGACTGGAGAAAAGGCGTTTTAGTCCACTACAATGATAGAGGTTGATCAGTCGCTCCTCAGTACAAGAAGCAAGAAGATCATAACCTCAGTATTACAAAAGAATCCTATAGATACTCCACCAATCAACCAGCCGGTCAAGACAGGACCGAAGCTAAGTATCTTTGAAAAATATGATTTGATCAACAAAAAGAATGAAACTCTAACTAGCAGCACATATGCCCAGTTATGGAAGAAGACGTTGACTACACAACACAGGCTGCTATCGACAGTCGACACTTAGAAAGGCAGAATGCACATGGAATTTCTCTAAGAACAGGTGCCAGACCCAAAGGTAATCATTGATTACAAAAGGGCAACTTTTGAATTTCAGACTAAGGATGTGCATCCAGCTGATAAAATGGATCTGCATAGGCAAATTGGAGAAATGGTTTTCTCCACGTTGGCACATGCTTCCACTACTACCTCCAGGTTACAAGTGTCTCTGAATAACGTACAGATGCAGTTGAAGTTGGAGAAAATATTATCCTTTGCCAGGATAACAGGATCAAGACGTTGGAGGAACTGGTCCTCAAGATCGGGTATGATCCCTCTAATGTGAAGGCAGTCGAGGAGATGATCAAGAAGAAAAATGATGACATAAACTCTTTGAGGAAACAATTGAATATGCCACCAATAGTAGACTCACAGGGAAAGGAAATAGTGGAGAGAGAAGGAGAAAAAGATGAAATGCTTAACTTGATCATGGAGCAGAATGCACAATTGAAGGAAATGGAAGTTGAAATGGAGAAGCTAGTGAAAGAGAAATAACAACCAAAACCCATGGAAGTCATTCCATTGAGTGTAGTTTCACTCTCAGGGGTGAGAACAACGTCACTAGCAGAAGTTCCATCAGCAAATCCACTGACGTCTCTGGAAAATATGGTTGAATTGGCTAAATCTATGGAAGAGATGAATATGTAGGAGACAGAGATTAGCAGGCTCAAAAAGGAGATTGAGAACCTTCAGGAACTCAAATATTCTTACCAAACCAACTAATCCAAGGAAAAACGAGTGTCAGACCAGCTCAAACAAGAGTTACAACATCTTCAGAAGCAAACAGTGGAAAGCAAAACACTGGCCGAAGTCAAAGAAAGAGTCTGGACAGACATCACCAAGTCTATGAATGAAATATGGCCAATGATACAGATTATGTTTGAGAAAAATGAATTGGTGCAAAGAAGTAAGCAAGTTATCGAGAAGATTAGATCAGAACTGGGAGAGATGCCCACACAGGCTAATGAAATCATCAAATTCCTGAATTCTAAAACCAGAGAGGAGCTGGAAGAGCTAAGAATTGAGGATAGAACGGAGACCATCCTTGAGGTAAAGAGAGTCTTGACCAAGAGAGGACTGATGCTACAGCTGGAAGAAAAGGTTAAGGCTATGGACCTAGGGGTACAAAGGTTTTTCAGCAATATCGAGGCTCTACAGAAGAAAGGTCTTCTTGGTTTGAAAGTGATAAATGACAAATTGATGACACTCCCCGATTACAAAAAGAGACTAGCCGATGTGGTTAAGGATAGTTCAAAATTTTCAGGAATTCAAGGCAGTATCATGGGCAAGGAATTCCTAGATGCACTACAGTTGGACATCAACTTATAGCATGAGATCTGATACATCTTCATCACCAAGCCTACTTTTGCCAAGTACATGGAGATGGATGAAGTCTACCGAAGATTAATCAAAGTCAGCGTTCCCAGTCATCTTCGATGGGAAGAGCTTTGTGACTTGATCGAGTAGTCGATGAGCTATCCTAGCCCAGTCAGCTATCCAGTCAGATGAGGTTGTGCAGAGGCCTCACCAATGGTTCACCCAGAAAATGGCATGAAGTTTCAACACATCATCAAACAATTTCCTAGATTTTTGTAAATTGTTAAGTTAGTTAAGCTAAAAATAGATTTACCACATCCTGATATTTAATGACAGGATTGTTTATAATTTTGGGTTATAAATACTTCACTTTTCGAAGTATTGAGGGTTGATCTTTACACCCTGTGAGTTATCAGACTGTAATATTTTTCAAGAGATCTTCCATTAATACAAAGGGGCATTTTCACAGGATTCCTGCATGTATTCACTGGTGATGTTTTCCTTTCTAAGTTAAATGTTATTCTTTCTCAATTATCACACTGTTTTCTAAATCTAATTTTTGAAAGTAACGAGCATTGCAGGATTTATCTTTGTATACCCTGTTTCTGACTTTAAATATTTTAGTGTTTCATCTTCTGATTTTACGATAAAGAAATTCTTAATTGCTTCTTTGTTGTAATTGAAATTCTCTCCTTTTATGCTATTCCTCATTTATGCTACTAAAAGAATCCAGTGATTACATTATCTCACCCTGTGAAAGGTTTCTTTCTTTTCTGGTTAGATTTCATTTCATGATACAGACCCCATAGCCCAATGGATGTGTAAAGCTCTCTCAGCCAACCCAACGAAAACTACAACAAAAAAAACAAACATATTTTATTTACCTAGCCTAATATTTTAAATTTGAAACATATCTAAATCATACAGAGAGATCCCTCTCTGAAGCTGGTGGGGATAGATCCCATCTTCGAAGTTGTTGGATAAAGTTACCTCCCGTAGATTTCTTCTTTTCTGACAACCTCTAGGAAATTTATAGAGTGTTAACATGTTCAATGATGCTTGTGTCATAAGTTTGTAGATATTCATATCTCCAGATAATTATATCAGAAAACTCCCTTAATAGCTTAACATACTCGACCCTTTTCTCTTTTGATAAATTTCTAGACAATTTTACATATTTTGGATTTTCCTCTATACCTAAATTGCATTATGTCACATCATCCTCTTCACTTGAACCTTTAACCTTCACAACAAAATCAGTTCTGTCAAATAATCTCTCCAAAGGAACTAATCCTTTTGGAATATGGTTATTGGGCAATTGAACAATCGTGTGGTCTGCAATTTTATTGAGGAAAATATTAGCATGAGGGATTTTGGTATCATCATGATCTTAATCAATATGAAGAGAAACAAACTCTTCCACAATTTCCAGAAATCCTTTGATCTCAAGATCATCCTTAAAGACCTTCCAATGTTTGACATTGTCAGTTATATAGGGTCTATACTTCACTTCCACATCATATTTGATCTTGGGGGGCAAAGGAATTTTAAAATTACTTGTAGAAACAACCAAAGAATCTGCCATGGTATTTTCTTCTCTTGGAATAAAAGAGATATTAAAAGCTAAAAATAAATTATCAAGAAGATCCCAAAATTCATTTATGTAAGTCCTTAACCTGGGGTCTTTATCTTGATACAACTTTTTAACTTGTTGTATAATTAGTTCAACATCTCTAAACATTGCTAACTCTTCAATATTCATATCTTTAGTAGCCCTCAAACCCAAAACAAGAGCCTTGTATTCTTCTACATTATTTGTAGTTTCAAATTCTAGTTTATAAGTCAAAGATATGATTTCTTGAGTTGGGGAAATAAAAAACACTCCATCACCAAAATTTTCTTTAGAAGAGGCTTCATCAAAAAACATCTTCCATACAGGGGTATTTTGAGGAGGAACCTCACAAGTTTTAACAAGTTGCTTTCTGATTTCAATAGGTGATTGAGGAGCATCAGTGAGTTGTAAAATACTGTATCCTAAATTAGTATCAACTGCAAAAATGGGGTGGTTTGTAGGATTATCTTCATCACCGATGATGAAAGCTAGTTGTGCTTCCCTATAAATCCTTTTTGCTCTCCTCCAAATACAAGACTAGTGGCATATGAAAGGTCCATATGAAAAGTTCCCCCCATTTTCTTGGTCCAAGATCTTGACAAGAGCATCCCAAACATAGGGGGGACATCATCCACCACAATATCCATGACCACACTCTTCATGGGAAATTGAAACAAGGTAACAACCATCTATTTGATTACTCCAAGTAATTTCACTTTTCTGAAGTCAAAAGAGTACAAGTCATGATAAGTTTTTGTAATTTCCAAACCAAGCTCAGCCATGACAGTTTTAGGCATAAGATTATGAGATGCACATGAGTCCACCAAGTTGTGCAAAAAATTATCATGAATATTTAATAATGTGTATAATGGAGGAGAAGAGGCATCCCTATATTTTACCAAAGGTCCTAATATGACTGTTGGTTTTTCATCTTGAAGGTTCACTGAGTCCGTGGAATTGGAGGAAGATTCAGGTTGGAGCATCTTGGAAAGATATTTTTTAAACTCTTCATTTTTAATCAGCTCTAAAAAGGGTACTAGGATTTTTAACTTTTGAATTTTAGTCTCAAAGATAAAGGAAGAGGGAGATTTAAATATCTCCTTAATTTCTAGGACAGGGGTCTTAATCACTGCTTGAGGGTTTTGTTCCTCTTTTTCTTTGTTGCTAGAAACCACAACCTTAGAAGAATTTTCTGTTTTGGTGGATGGATTAGATGTGTTAGGATTCCCCTCCTTTTTTGACCTTAGGTTGTATTTATTTGTATTTTCATTGGATTCCCTTTACTCAATTCATTCAATTGGTTGTCCATAAGAGACTCCTCATATGCAGACTGAGTTAAATGAGGGGATGGAGAGGTATCACCCACACAATGAATTTCTAGATCATTTTCTTCATCCTCTCCTACTTCATCATCAACTAGGTTATTTTGAAAAGTGTTAAGCCCTAATATTGGCTCATTACCCCTTAATTGTGGCATATTAGATTAGTAATGTTATTTTATTTATGTCGGCTTTAGGCCATTAGTTGTAATTATACCTCCTAGTCTCCTATATATACCAAGGAGACATTTTCATTTTGAATCATCTTGTACTTGAACATTTAAGTGGGTTAAAAGGAGGTCGTCCCCTCGAAGAGGCTTATTATCTGAAATTCTCTCCTTTTCAAGGCATTGAGTACTTTTTCTGAGGATTTTCTATGCTATATTGATATTTGGTTCTTAACATATGGTATAAGAGCTCAAGGTCTTGGGGTTTCGCTGCTATATCTGAGACACCTTGGAATTTTCACTATAACTGTTTTTCTACAATGTTTCAGAAGGAAGAGATTGGAGGATATTTAGTAGACGGATCAAGGTACGTTGGGTTAAAAATTAAGCTCTTGAGGCCTTATACTTTCAAAGATACAACCTGTACAAGATAGGGTTATGGAGTCGTCCTAAACTAATTCATTGCGGAATTTTTGCTATAAAAATGTTTCTCTAACATTTCAGACCCTGAGCTCCAGAGGATATTTACAGAAATTAGTAAGGTATCTGTGGTAAAAATCTCAGATTCTGGGTCATCTTAAATTTGTAGATACACCCTGTGTAAGATAGGGTATCTGACTAGTCCTATTGACTAGTCTCAAGAAGGTGTTCCAGGTAAAACAATCGTAACTTCTTCCTAGAGTATCCAAATTGTGTGGGACTGGTTGCATTGGATCGTGGACAGTCTATAGTATTTTGGGTGTGAGTTTCAAAATTTTATATCAATTAAGTTGTGCGGGGCACACTATACAAGTGATATTTCCTGGAAAGGCCAAAAATCAGCAAGTTGTGGGGAAGTTACTGTAAATTCCACTTGGCACATCCAATTTTGATCAGACCTGTGGCATTGTAGAGAAGAAATATCAGAGAAAGTTTCATACCCAGAATGGCCGAAACTTGGGAGATACAACAGAAGAAATATTATCTAGCAGAACCACCTCAAAATCAAGGTTCAAAAGTGATACTTGGCCAACATGCCACCCAAAAATGGAACTTCTACACCAAATAAGCCTCCAAAAAATCCTACTTGGACTCTTGATGAAGGTGAAGAAATGCATAGGGACATAAATGATCTACAAAATAAGAGAGATTCAATGGAAGCTAAGATGGATTCAATGGAAGCTAAGTTGGATACTAAGATAGATGGTTTAAAAGGGGATATCATGGAAGTATTGAAAAATTTTGTAACAGAGAAGACACCTGAAAGTGAAAATGCATCCCATGAAATTCATGATGAGGACAAAAGGAAGGTGAATCAATAATGGATAAACTCCAACTTTGGTTTGAAGACCAACCATGTTCCTAAGATTGATATGAGGAAGTTTGATGGCAAGGACCCAATCACATGGATACTTCAGATGGAGCAATTCTTTGATCTCCATAATG
>ML777388.1:1181195-1211877 GCA_009831015.1 Picea engelmannii | reverse complement strand
CCTAGTCTCCTATATATACCAAGGGGACATTTTCATTTTGAATCATCTTGTACTTGAACATTTAAGTGGGGTAAAAGGAGGTTGCCCCCTCGAAGAGGCTTATTATCTGAAATTATCTCTTTTTCAAGGCGTTGAGTACTTTTTCTGAGGATTTTTTATGCTATATTGATATTTGGTTCTTAACAAAGAGGGGCTTGGACTTTTTGATCATCCCTATCCTTATTTATTTGATCTCTTTGAAGGACCTGAGGGGCATTGTTCACTCTCCTGAAATTTCCTATGTTATTAGCATTTTGTATGTTTCTATAATTATGTTTTCCTTCAATTTTAATCTTTTCCATTTCAGCAGAAAGTGATTTAACCAATTTTGTCAGTTCATCAACTTGAGTATTGACACCAGAGGAATCAGAGGTTGAAGCTTCATCCCTACTTTTTATCCTATCTCTATCAGATTTTCCCTTTATCTTGTCAACTACCATTATGTTAGATTCTACCTCCAAGGCTTCATCTTGAATATGAGATAGAGAGTTGGATCTTATTTCTCTCAACAAGAGGAAAAACTCAGGGTCAAAAGAAATGGCATAGGTGATTTTGGTAGAAGTTTTAGTGGGCTTAATTTTTGTGGGGATTTTGTTGTACATTTTATTAAATCTTTTTGAAAAAATTGAAACAGATTCCCCTTCTTTCCTCTTGAGTGACCCAAACTCTGTAATATAATATAGGAAATATTTCTTATATCCCCAATTCCTCAAAAAGACATCATCCATAGCTTCAATTCCAGAAATAGATCCAGGAGTTAAACCCCTAAACCATTTCCTAGCCTCACCATCTAGGCTTTGCACAAAAAATCTCATCCACACATATTCATTCTCAATATTAAGATTGTCAACATAGCTATAAAAGGCTACAAGGTGTTCCTTTGTAGTTATATCCTCTTCCCCTGCAAACTTGGGCATGTACTTAAAGTAGTCGACAAATGGGATAACATTCATAGGCTGAGGCAACACAAGAGGGGCATACCTAGAAGCTACTATGGAATCCATCCTATTTCTAGGAATGTTAGCACCTACCATTGGATTATAAATTCTAGGAGAATAAGGAGGAGATTGAGACTTGACTAGTACAACTACAGTCTTGATTATGTGTAGCTTGGGAGAGGAAGGAATGTAGGATGGAGATATTTTAGTTTTCATAAGGAGAGGCTGAGTCTTGGAAGAGGATGGTGTAGGTTAAAAGGGAACTAAGGTTTGTTCCTCTTTCATCACAACAATTTTAAGAGAAGGAGGAGATGGAGAACCCAAGGTAGGAAAATATTCCAAGCTCTCGAGTCTAAACAATATTACAACATCAAGAGAGGAAAGAACTTCAAAAATTTCTTATTTCAATTGGGAGAAAAATAAGAGTATTCTACAAGGAAATTTTCAAGATCCAAATTTCTAGAAATTTCAACAGAGGGTAAAAGAGGAGTACTAGATATAGCTACTAGTGTTTTAAAAATGGAATCAGGAAAATGACGAGAAGTACCTAGTATAGAAGATGAAAATCCTTCTTGGGAATATTTTCCCTTCTTAATAATCTTCTCTAGGTCAACTTCAAGTGTAGCTAGAGGTAGATGTGGAGTAGACCTTATTTTTCTTCCTTTGGGAGTTGTTAGCACTCTATAAAATATGTCCAGATGAATAGACAGACGACAAAGGTAACTATTTCAACCAACTTTAGAGATAAGGCACTAGCTTGCTCAACTCAGAGAGGGCTCTCTCGTGTCATTTGATACATCTATGGAAATTAGTGGCTAGAATTGGTTTGTTTTGGGGTTTTAATAAAGTTGTTGAAGAGCTGAAGATGACCTTTGGGCTATGGGGTCAAGAATGTAGGATGCATTTCCAAATCGTGAAAACAATCAAGAGGAAAAGGCTAAATGAGGAAGTGACTTTTGAGTTTATGCTTAAAATTTTTAGATGGTATCAGAATAAAGGAAACACACAACTATTATCAGAGAATTATAGTAATGAATTCTGAAATGGTTTAGAAGAGATGAACATAGTCTAAATCACCAAGCCGAGAGCATTGAATAATGAATTCTGGACTTTTAGTTTTTCAATTTAGACAGAAGAAAGAAAAATGAAAATACAGAATAACAGGAATCACACACTATGAGAGAAAATGAGACTCATAACACCACCAAGTAGAATATTTTCATAAGGTAGGATCCTCTTTTCTCCATTCTTCTATACAAATGAGGCCAAGCATATATAGAGGAATTTCATATGGAATTTAAAACGCTCTAACTTCCTCATAATTCTAAAAACAGATATAAGTTACAAAAAGGAAGAACAATTGTATTATTTAAAGGGATCGTTAGTAATTGGTCTGTCACATCAAGAATCCCTTCTCTTAATCCGACATCTATCTAAAACTATCTGAAATACACCAAAATTTTACCTGAGGATTCACCTCATCTTGGCGATTTTCTCCTCCAGGGTACTCCACCAATCGAAATTTTCCTTGATGCTCTCTATCATCTCGATTTTGGCATCTGATTTCCTCCTTTTTCTCCTCTTCTTCTTTGTGGATGGGTGGTAGGTGTTTTCTGCGTGTTTATTTATGACAAGATACCTCATAATGGGGTTTAATTTTACTCCTGACTCTGTCTTAGTTTCAGGTTCGATATGAAATTTAGTTGCCAGCATCTACAAGAACCATATTTCATTCTTACTTATTGACCTACCTGGTACCTTAGCTGAGAACCCAGTCGCGCTAGACACTATTTGACGGGTATTATCCATGCCTTTTGGACTTCCCAGAGACCTTGATTTGTCCACCCTTTAAGTTTACAGAATTTAGGAGCACAGGTCGAGCTTGTTTTTCTTACGCATAAGATGACAATTTCCCATAATAGGATAAAATAATTCATATATGAGATTTGATGGTTTGTGTACTTTTCTCACAAATTACTGTCACAGTACCTTAGTGTGCCATGCTTCAGTAATCCACTTCGAATGATGAGCCTCGAGTTACTTATGTGGCAGCGTCCTTTTGGTATGTCATCCAGGAAAGTACCTGGACCGGTGATGTGAGGTGATCTGACCAACCACCATCCTCCTCGCAAGCTATCAACATGAATTTTTGAACCACATGACATCGGGGCCATAGGAAAAGTTGTTTTGGGCAATCCTCCATCTCCCCTGATGTGTGTGTAAGAGCGCCATGCGTTCCCCATCGAAACCAGAGTAGTTTTCCCCGGTCTACCTTCGCGATGTTAAGTTCCATGCTATTTGTTTGTCTGATGTAGGCTTCGACCGTAGATCTGATTTTCTTGAATATTGACAGATCACCAAGCTAATTCCTTCCCACTTCTGCTACATTCGTTCATATGCCGTGGAATATAGTCGAGCGCCCTGAACTATCACGCCTCTACTGTGGTATAGTGTCTCACTAAACTTCAGAAGTTTTTAGATCTCGATAAAAATTGTTAGGGTGATAACATTGGCTCCAACTGGGGATGCTATCCTCCTAGCGAGGTAGCAAAGAACTCATAGACCCAGTGTCTGATCCATGGGGATGTTCCCCAAAACATGTGTGTGTCCTGCTCCTACCAAGCTTTGTGCACTGCTTCCAATTGCATGGGGGACGTCCGAGTGCATTATTGAAAACTGACTATATCTAGTGCTAGAAAACTCAAACTGGAAAATGCTTGACCGAAAAGCTTATTTTCACATCCCTACCTACCCTAAAAATGTTGGGATGACCACTCTCTCAAGTGATGCTAAAGTGCCAATGCAGCCAATCAAGCAATTATCTTCCTGATTTTCATTTGTTCACATTTTTCTCAAGTTGGTAGAAAAACGTAAAGGATGGCATTTGAAAAAACATATTGAATCCAAAATCTAAGCTTATGAATGAAGCAAATTCATTCTTCACTGAATATTGTAATAGGATGGCCATCATATCCTGAAAATCATGAAAAATCATTTCTCCTTAATGAGAAAAAATCGAAAGGAAAGTATCTTTCATCAGTGTTAGTTGTTTTTTCTTTATTTCTTCTATTCTGAGAACATCTTCGAATGAAATGGTGATGATAGGTTTGTCTTCTTGGCCATGCATATCAAAAAAAATATTCATATATTCTTGAACATCTTCAAATATGATAGCCATATAATATGCACCAAGGCTATCCTCTTGTTCATCAAACAACTCTGATGTGGTTTCATTAAAATTTTGGAAATTTGTTTGAGGACAACCACTTTGACTTTCCAGTGAATAAATAGAAATAAGTTCCTTCTCATGCACTAATTCACAGTCTAGAGCTCCCGCAGATGGATTTTCAAAACCCTGATTTTCAAATGACCTAAATAAAACCACTGCCTCTTCATTATCTTTCTGTGTTTCTGATGGACAAATGGCATACACTGCTTCATCTATGTCATTTGTTTCTTTATTGCTGGAAACTTCCATAGATGAAATTTCAGAATCTTCATCCATGTCTATGTTGCTTAAAAATTTAACCACGATGTCATTCTCAAGGGAAGATAAAATACTCTGAAACACCTTTTCACGTTGAGAATCCATATTGATTATGGGATGGAGAAAATGACCTTGAACAATACTTTCTGGAGCAACTTCTTCTTCCTTTTTAGGCTGATATCTTAACATAGACTGCAAATCTGAGATGACATGACCCTTCATGTGATTGTCCATAGAATTATCATCACCACTCCATTCATGCTTGGAGGATCCCTGTCCTAAGATACTACAAATATTTTTCTTCAATAATTCGAAAGAAGAAAAACATAATGGTAGGGTTGTCCTACCTGATTTTAAGTCGTCTCCAATTTCATTGCCAACATATGGTTGTATTTTATCACAAGCAATAGGGTCTTCAAGTGCATGAAAAGAATTTTGTGACATCTTGTCATTCTGCTCCATTGATCTAGCATGGCTTTGCATAAGAACAGATTCTTTTTCTTCAGTGATGATTTTAGGAGTTTCTTTCAGCAATTTGAAAGAAGAAAATCATAGAGGTAAGGAATTCCTTTCAGCTGATTCAATACTTTCTTCTTTGTAATTGTGATATGCAACCTGATTGCTTTCATTATACTATTGAAAAGGAACATTTTCTGATAGAGAACATGTGGTTGATTTTTCCAGGGGTTCAACATCATAATCATCATATTCATCATATATAGGCAAGTCATTAACATATGCCATGTCATCTAACAAGAACAAACTTAGAACATCAACCTATTCTTCAACAAGCTGCTTTTCACACTCATATTCTTGACTATCTACAAACGAATACATAAAACGATCATCCCTCTACTCATCATGGGATGGATCAACACCTCCTCTTTCAACAAGTGGGATGTAATTTTTTGCAAAATCATTAGCATTGGAAACTTCAAGAGGACCTATGATATTGTCAATTCAATGCTCAAGATTCCAATCAACTATTTTTTGTTCATATTCACTTTCATGTCCTTGAACATTCAATCCCTCATTTTGGGTTTGTTTACATGCTTGGATGTTGTGTTGAATGCCTTGAGCATCACTAAACAATTGTTGTAAGGACCCAGGTCTTCTTTCCATCAGGAGGAAAGAAAAATCTGGATGAAGAGCAGTTGCATAATGGAGCATGGCAGCAGCTTCAGAGGGTTGAATTTCTTTGGACAAATTATAATAGATGCTAGAGAACTTTCTACCGAATACATAAATAGATTCAACGTTGCATCTTTTCAAGGCATAAAACTTAGTGAGTTGCATCTCTAAGGGTTTCTCCTTTCCCCAAAATTAAAAAAAAAACCTTCTTCAATTCCACCCATGAGCTGATGGTTTTTGGGTGTAAGTGTTTGAACCACTGTTTGGTGTCTCCTTTCAAGGATTGAGATAAAACTCTCATACACACATCATCATGGTCAATCTCAAATAAATCTATAAAATGCTCAAACCCTTGAATGTGATTTTTAGTAAATATGATACCCGATTCTCCGTCGAACACAGGTAGGAACTCATAGTAATTTGGAGGGAAATCATGAAGAGTTTGGGGTAGCTTTAAGGGTATATATCTATGTCGGGCCTTAGGGGGTGTTGGGCCAAGAATAGTGGGAGAGACATTGGTTTGAGTCTCATGGGATTCATCAACTTGGTCATTGTCATTGCATGGCCTAGGTGAAACCTTTTTATCCAAACCAGCGACAAGGCAAGGGTATGCATGTGCAACGTATAGAGGAGGAAATATAATTTTAAGTCTTTCATGATCATTATTAAGATACAATAGGTAAAATAAAGTTTGTTTGGCATTTTCAAGGAAGGAGTAGAGGCAAATTAAAATGAAAAGTAAAATTCTTTGTAAGAGGTCCCATTTTGAGTACCTGTTTTCCCTCATGATGCCCTTCCTTGCCCCTGTCAAGGGGTTTCATCTTTCAGTGAAGTTTTTGTCTCATGCTTGAAGTATTGAGAGCAGGGTTTCCTCTTGTAAATTCAATATTCTTTTATCAGTGGAGTCACCTTCGAACCGAAGTAGAGTCGCTAGAGTAGGAATACATCCAATGTGTGCCTAAGTGTCTGCTGCTCTTAGACCCTAGAACTCAACCATGTCGTTCTTCCCAGGAAAAAATTTTAAATTTTGTCCTCGGCAATGACACCAAAATGTTAGCACTCTGTAAATTCTATCTGACTGAATATAAGGACGACAATGGTAACTATTTCAACCAACTTTAGAGTTGAGGCACTATTCTACTCAACTCAGAGAGGGCTCTCTCGTGTCACTTGATACATCTATGGAAATCGGTGGCTAGAATTGGTTTGTTTTGGGATTTTAATAAAGTTGTTGAAGAGTTGAAGATGACCTTTGGGCTATGGGGTCAAGAATGTAGGATGCATTTCCAAATCATGAAAAAAATCAAGAGGAAAATGCTAAATGAGGAAGTGACTTCTGAGTTTATGCTTGAAAAATTTAGATGGTATCAAAAGAAAAGAAACACACAACTATTATCAGAGCATTATAGTAATGAATTTTGAAATGGTTTAGAAGAGATGAACATAGTCTAAATCTCTAAGCCAAGAGCATTGAATAATGAATTCTAGACTTTTATTTTCTCAATTTAGACAGAAGAAAGAAAAATGAAAATACATAATAATAGGAATCACACACTATGAGAGAAAACAAGACTCATAACACCACCAATTAGAATCTTTTCATAAAAAGTCCCAAAATCTGCCTCTACACCCATGTATTCATTCCATCCCCATAGGTTTATAAAGTTTTCCTGCATAGAGGTCATGCTCCTCTTTTCTCCATGCTTCTATACTCGTGAGGCCAAGCATATATAGAGGAATTTCATATGGAATTTAAAACGCTCCAACATCCTCATAATTCTAAAAATAGGTACAAGTTACAAAAAGGAAGAATAGTTGTATTATTTAAAGGGACCATTAGTAATCAGTCTGTCATATCAAGACTCCCTTATCTTAAGCTGACATCTGTCCAAAACTATCTGAAATATACCAAAATTTTACCTGAGGATTCACCTCATCTTGGCGATTTCCTTCTACAGGGTACTCCACTAATCGAAATTTTCCCCGATGCTCTCTATCATATTAGTTTTGTCCTTTGATTTCCTCCTCTTTCTCCTCTTCTTCTTTGCGGCTAGGTGGTAGGTGTTGTCTGAGTGTTCATTTATGACAATATCCCTCATAACGGGGTTTAATTTTACTCTCGACTCTGTCTCAGTTTTAGGTTCAGTATGAAATTTAGTCGCCAGCATCTGCAAGACCCATGTTTCATTCTTACTTATTGACCTTCCTGGTACCTTAGTTGAGAACCCAGTTGCACTAGACACCGTTTGACAGCTATTATCCATGTCTTCCAGACTTTGCAGAGACCTTGATTTGGCCACCCTTTGAGTTTACAGATTTCAGGAGCACAGGCTGAGCTTGTTTTTCTTATGCATAAGATGAAAATTTCCCAGAATAGGATAAAATGATTCATATTTGAGATTTGATGGTTTGTATACTTTTCTCACGAATTATTGTCACAATACCTTGGTTTGTCATGCTTCATCAATCCACTTCGAATGATGAGCCTCGAGTTAGTTATGCGGCGACGTCCTTTTGGTACATCATCCGGGAAAGTACCTGGACCGATGATGTGAGGTGATCTGACCAACCACCATCCTCCCTGCGAGCTATCGACATGAATTTTTGAACCACGTGACATCAGGTCCATAGGAAAAGTGGTTTCATGAAATCCATATTCTCCCCAGGCGTGTGTGTAAGAGCACCATGTGTTCCCCATCGAAACCAAAGTAGTTTTCCCTAGTATGCCTTCGTGATGTTAAGTTCCATGCTATTTGTTTGTTCGATGTAGGCTTTGACCGTAGATCTGAGATTATTCAAGATCGATGGCCCTCTGAGCTACTCCCTTCCCACTTCCGCTACATTCGTTCATACACCGCGGAATATAGCTGAGCACCCTGAACTATCGCGCCTCTACTGTGGTATAGCATCTCGCTAAACTTCAAAAGTTTTTAGATCCTGATAAAAATTGTTAGGGTGATAATAGGAGCCACAAATAAAACAATGGAGTCGCCAAGTGAAAACTATAGTCTTCAATGCATTGATTTCCTATGCCCCTTCAGAATCAATATTTATTTGTCATTCAATCCCAGGGAAATGTTTTCAATCCATTCCCCGACAACGACGCCAATAATTTTAGCACTAAGATTCACCCTTAGACTGCTAGAGGATAATCCCAGTACCCATAAAATAGGTTTGTAATGGTAAATTTATGATGAAATGTCAAATGGATAAAAATCAGCATAGCAATGCACAAAAAAAAAAATCTAGGAAAGATGCATAAGCAAATGAGGTCTTGGCTAACTTCATTCATTGATTTAAAGATAAGTGTGGGTAAATGGAAGACTTCAATGAGAAGGATGAATCAGTCTACTATTAACATCAATATTTACTAGCAGAAAAATGAGGAAAAAGATCAAACACAAGAAATTATTTAATCTGATCTTTTAAAAACTGATAATAATCAAAACAACAACACAATCAAACATACATTGTAACACAACTATAATATCTCAATTGAATCATTCAATGATGAGAAAATCAGAGTAAGAAATAAATAAGATGATGGAAAATAAAGCTGACTTCTATTAGGAAAAATGTCTTAGATTGTAATATTCCAGATATATAAAATAGTATGCAAAACATAATAATTATCTAGAAATGGCAGATGAACAACGAAATAACCATAACAACACCAAAATAATACCAAAATGATACTGCCCCACAGGGGTTTGGTCTAGTGGCCAATGAACGTATTGTTAAGGTGTTTCTGCTATTACACAGGTTACGAGTTCAAACCTCAATTTATATGAAGGGGTGCTTGTGGGCTGTGTGATTCTCCCTCAAGGTTATAAGGTAGCCGACAGGATTCGACCCCGTGTCACATGAGTATGATACTGTGGTCGTTAACGATTCCCCTAGTCATAAAAAAAAATACCAAAATGATACCAGAATAACACCAGAACGAGCACTTTTATTACTGAGAGCAATGTTCTCTTGCCTCTTCAAGGGGGAAACCTCCAACAGAGCAGATATCTATTACAACAATATCCAAGACCAAAGTTCTCATACCCTCGAATCCTATTTATACTAAATATGTCTATCAAAAGAACCATCTAGAGGAAGATCCTTCTAGAAGCAGAAGCTTCTATTAGGTCTTCCTACATTGGAGTTATTCTTCCTTATTTCTAAGCCTTATTAATATTGACCTTTATTACATGGAAATATATTATTCTACCAATGTGAGGGGTTAGTTCCCTAACATGTCCTCCCCCTTAAAAACATCATTGTCCTCAAGGCTTGAGATGATAAAATTGTTGCAAAATGGTAGATGGTTCCCAATTGGCATCTGTTGGAGTTGTATATTTCCAGTGGACTAACACTTCCTTGATTATTCGTTGACGTAGGCAACATGGATGATTTTAGGGGCTAAATTTCACTCATGGGCTAATTTTCCATGGTTTTTCCAAAAATGAGATTCTCTATTTTAAAAATGTTTTGCCCAAATTCTATAGGATAAAATTATTTTACCTTAAAAATCGCCAAAATTATATAAAAACTATATAAATTCCTTAGAAATTTTAATATTTTTACAAAAATATCACCAAACATTTATAGTTGGCATATGAAGGATTAGTAATAGTTGCCAAGGTTTCTACATTTTAAAATTAATTTCCATCCTTAAAATCATCCCTGGTAGGCAATGCTCACGCTGGTCCAAAACTGCTTGTGGTTGTAGCCAAATGGAGCCTTCTTTTTCCAACTTGGGAAGGTTGGTTTGAGTTTGTAACTTAGTTCCAGTCACCTTCTTTAAGTAGGAAACATGAAAAGTAGGTTGGATCTTAGAATGGCTGGGCAAAGATAAATGATAGGCCACCTATCCCACATTCTTGAGAACAATATAAGGACCACAAAATTTGGGCACCAGTTTCTAACAATGGTCATCCTTGAGGGAATTTTTCTTGTAAGGTTGGATTCGAAGAAACACCTGATCACCTTCGACAAATTGACATTGAGAATGACCTTGATCTTCTTGTTTCTTCATACAATTCTGTGCCATGAACAAATTCTCTTTGAGGGTACAAAGAATAGCCTCTCGAACTGTAAACGTTTGGTGAACCTCATGGACCTTCGAGACACCTAGAAAATATGAGAGAACTGAAGGTGGATTTTGTCCATATACCACTTCAAAAGGAGTCATGTCGAAAACTGTATGGTACGAATTGTTGTACCACCATTCAGTTAGTTGTAACCATTGAGCCCACTGATTTTTCCTTTCCGATGAAAAACACCTCAAATATGTTTCCAAACACTTGTTGACAACTTCAGTTTGACCATCAGTCTGAGAATGATAAGTTGTATTGAGATGCAATTGGGTGCCTTGTATATTGAATAGTTCTTGCCAAAAATTGATGGTCAAAGTTGGGTCACGGTCAGAAAGAATAGAATGCGACATGCCATGAATCTTGAAGACCCGGTACACGAAAGATTGAGTCATAGTGGATGCTTTATATTGGTGTTTAATATCACATAAATGAGAATATTTTGAAAGATGATCAACTACCACCATGATGACTGATTTATTTCCCAATTTAGGTAAGCCTACAATAAAATACATAAAGATGTCCTGCCAAATAGTAGGTGGAATCGAAAGCGTTTGTAGTGTGCCAGGAGATTTGACTATTTAACCCTTGTTTTGTTGACACACATCACATTCAGTCACAAAATTACGAACTTCCTGTTTCATACCATCCCAGAAAAAATAACGTTTCAACCAATCGTAGGTTTTGGTAAACCCAGAGTGCCCAGCTGTGGGTGTAGCATGAAGCTCAAAAAGTACCATGGATTTACTCTTTGACTGTTTACTTAAATAGAAATGACATTTGTATATAATATCATCATTGATCCAAGAGTACCCAGGGGAAACTAAATAATTAGACTACAATTGTTGTATCAGATGCAAACTTTTGGGATCGTGTAGCCATTCCTGGTGAACAACTTGGAGCCAATCTGGTACAATGAAGGAGAGATAAAAAAAATGGACCCTTCATATTCATATTTTTTGGAAAGTGCATCAACAACCACATTGTATTTTCCTTTCTGGTAAATGATCTCATAATAATATCCAAATAGCTTAGTCACCCATTTTTGTTTCTCTAGGAAGGAAAGGCATTGTTCGAGAAAATACTTGAGGCTTTGATGATCTGTCTTAATTTGGAAGCATTTCCCCAATAGATGAGGGCACCAAAGATCCACATCATGCAGAATATCCAACATTTCCTTTTCATAAATTGATTTGCACAAATTTTGCTCAAACAATTGTTTGTTGGTAAAGGCCAAAGGTCGACCCTCTTACATAAGGACAACGCCAATTCCTTTCTTGGAAGCATCTAATTCTAGGACAAAGCTCTTTATGAAATCAGAAAGGGCTAGGACTAGAGTGGTGCACATGGCCATCTTTAAGGTTTGAAAATCCTGAGCAGCTGTTGGAGTCTAGGTGAAATAATTATTTTTAAGGAGTGCAGTGAGAGGTGTCGCAATCTTTCCATAGCTCTTAACAAAATTGCGATAATAACATGTTAAGCCCAGAAATCCACGCAATATTTTGAGAGTCTTTGGGTGAGGCCAATCCTGCATAGATTCAATCTTTTTAGGATCCACCCTGATGTCGGCCTTGCCAAAAACATGACCCAAGTACTCGACTTTTGTGGTGCCAAAATCACATTTAGATTGTTTGAGGAAAAGTGGGTGCTGAGAGAGTATATGTAGAATGTGATCCACATGAGAAAGATGGTTTGTCCAGGTTTTACTATAGATGAAGATATTATCAAATAATACTAAGACAAAATGATGGAGAAAAGGACAAAAGACATGATTCATGAGGCTTTGGAAAGTGGAGGGAGCATTAAACAAGCCAAAGGGTATGACCAAAAAATCATAGTGGCCCTCATGATTTCTAAATGCAGTCTTAGGAATGCTTTCCTCTTTCATACAGATCTGGTGGTAGCCAAAACAAAGATAAATTTTAGTAAAGAAATGGGCGCCACTCAATTCATCCAAGAGGTCATCAATGACAGGAATGGGAAATTTGTCTTTAATGGTGATTTTGTTGATGACGTCGAAGTCAGGACACATGCGCCAAGAAACTTCTTTCTTAAGGACCATGAACATAGGAGAAGAGTAGGGGCTCGTACTAGGGAGGATAACACCTGCGTTGAGAAGTTCTTGAAATTTTTTCTCAATTTCATTTTTTTGGGAAAAGGGGTGATGATAGGGACGTATATTTGGAGGAAGGCTTCCTGGGACAAGGGGAATGGAATGATCATGAAAAATACAATAAGGAGGGAGTCCATGGGGAGTGGAAAAAACCACTTGATGTTTAGAGAGGATGGATGGGAGGTCCTACGGAACAAACAATCTCTCAGTTTCTTGTATGGCATGGAGTTTGAAACTAATGCCAAAATTACCTTTTTTTAGCATCTTTTCCATGCAATGGGAATTGATGATCTCTGGGGAACCGACGATGATTCCTTGGAACTTATATTGTTGTCCCTCCTGGTCAAATTTCATGGTTAGTTCCTTAAAATACATGAGAATGGGACCCCGAGTCCTTATCCATTCTGCACCCAACACAATGTCACAACCACCCATGTCAATAGAAAACATATGATATTTCAGGTGGTATTCACCAATTTGGAGACACACATTTTCACAATGCCATCCACATTTCATGGACCCACCATTGGCAATCATGATTTGAAAATTATTGATTGCACAGATAGATAAATTAGTTTCTTGGAAAATGAGGCGATGAATTAAATTATGGGTGCTTCCACTATCAACAAGAATGATGACCTTCCTATTCTTTATGTAACCAATTAGCTTAAGGGTTTGGGGAGTAGAGAATCCAGTGACAAAATTTAGGGAAATGACCGTTTCTACTTCGGGAGGGTTTGAGGGAGGGGTTATATCAGTGGGTTCAGGTGACACAA
Organism: Picea engelmannii; assembly: GCA_009831015.1. Lineage (NCBI taxonomy): Eukaryota > Viridiplantae > Streptophyta > Pinopsida > Pinales > Pinaceae > Picea > Picea engelmannii. The sequence goes on along the minus strand of ML777388.1, from coordinate 1,198,312 downwards.
ACACAAGGGGAGCCTCAACATGCTCTTCCAAACCATCCTTCGATATGGCCATAAAAATATTTTGTTCCTTACACTTGTGTCCCATAAAATATTTTTCATCAGAATTATAACAAAGGCCTTTGAGTTGCCGTTCAACCATTTTGGCCCTAGTCAATTTATGGATCTTTAGTGGAGTAGAAGGAGGAGTGGGAGTTATTGGTTTAGTGTGAGGAATAATGAAGGCTTTTTGGTTTTGAGAAGAGACAACTTGTTGTGCTTCCTTAGCTCTTTTAGTAGCGTCCACCCAAATCTGAGGTTGAGCCATGAGGACATGGGCATGAATATCATCCTTGAGGCCAATGATAAAACATTCTTAGGAAAAAGCATCAGACATGCCCTCTGTACGAAAATCCAGTCGCTCAAAAGAAGCAATAAAGTCTTCTACTGTTCCAGATTGTTTCAACTTTCTCAAATGACCTAAATGGTGGTATCAGTGTCAAAGGATTCATAAATATCTTCTACAAAGTGTGTCTAAGCCACATACCCTTGGCAGGCATTTTTTCTCCATTTACACCATTGCCAACGTTCTTGATCTAGATGGAGAACACCATACTATAGTTTGGCCAACTCATCCATAATTCCATACAGAAAGAAATAATGTTCTATTTGAGTTACCCATCCTGTTGGGCTCGTGATTTGGTTAAATTGATGATGGTGATTAGACCCTTTTTGACCTGTATTATATGTGTATTTTAGTATTTGGAAGAATTTTTTAAGGATTCTTATATCAAATCATCATATCTTATACCAGGTATGTATAATTGATGTTTTGTGATGGTTTTACATTTAATTCAGCATGATTTAATGATTACAAGGAGCCAATGTGTGATATGTGTGTCACAGGGAAAAATCACATGGTGTTTTTCCATCCAGCAGCTCATCTGGTACTCCATCTGGGATTGCATCCGAGACTCCACCTGCACTATGTCTGACACTCCATCCAACACTAAAATCGTGCATGATTTGGCGGTTGTTATATCGGCGGCCCGTGTTTTGCGAATCGACAGCAAGGGTTTTTCTCATGCTCATGGCCTCCAGCTACTAAGCTCTTTGACATCTTGGATTGAGTTGTTATGCTAAGTGTTGAGTGGCTCATTTGGTTTCTGGAAGCCACAAGCCGTTTTAGAGCATTTAATGTAATTTGTTGTTTTAGAGGAGGTCGACCATTCCAGTGGTCGAACTCTCGAATTGTAACTGCTATAAATACCACAGTAGTTGTCAGACAGAAGCTAAGTTAAGAATTGTGAAGCTAGAATTGTTTTTGCTGTGTAATTCGAGACATTTCCATAAATTTGTGCAATATTGTGTTTTTAATTTAAATGTCAAAATCATGTTGCTTGAGCTCGTGATTCGCTATTGAGGAGTAACCACGACCTACTGGGGGCCCCACCAGTGGTCTAGGTGAATATTTATCTAGTTAGCTTGTGTATTCGGGTTGTGCAATTGTCATTTCTTCCATTTTCTGTTATATGCATTTTTATCATTTTACATGTTGTGTGTTTGTTGTTCATAGCTTACTTGTTTAAATTTCCTTTGTGCAGGTTGCCTATGAAGGATAGTGTTAATATGCTATGTATTTTTAATTAATTAGTAATAGTTTGAAAGCTTAGCTACTAACCTTGTTGTGTGATTAAATGATAGTTGAATTTCTGCAAATTAAAGTAGAACAGAGTATTGGGTTAAAATAGAGTAAAACAAAGTATAGAGTTTCTTTGGAAAAGTTTTGATGGATGAATAGCTACTAGTTTTGATTTTGATTCTTAGTTTGCTTATCTAGTTTTCTATTTAGTTTTCTATTCAGTTTGCTTATCAATTTTCTCGTAGTATGTTGAGATAGAAGTAGGGTTTGAGTTATGTTTTTATGAGTATTTCAATTTGCAATTTGAATTGTTAATAAGTAGGATTAGTTTAGTTTACTTCATGCAATTTCCATTCTAGATATAGACTGCAATTTTAATTCAAAGTTTGATTTTGTGTATAGTTTTTAGTTATAAATCTTTAATAGTGTGAATTTTCTTACATTAGCATAAGAATGCATTTGAATTCAATAGAATATCATTTTCTTTATTGTTGATGATTAATGCATAAATTGAAGGATCACATGGATTTTCATGGTAGTTGATATTTCTTCTATAATGGCTAAGTTCTCATTAGATTGCCTAATTCATACTTTTCACTTCACTATAGAAGTTAATGTTGAATTTATCCTTCTTGAGTTATCACTAATTGTTCAATGCCATCGTGATGTCATAAGATACCGAAGACATAATCATCAACATTATATTTGAAGTTTTCTTGTTATTGTAGATTAAAGAATAGTTGTTGATTAATCTTTGAATATTGTCATGATGTTTTGAATTCAATAGGTTAAGATTTCCTTTTGTAGATTAGAAGTAATTATGAGTTCTATCTTAAGAATAGAGTTCACTTGCTTAATAGTTTGATTAGTTACCTATTAAGTAGTCTTGATTAGTTTACTTGCCGCATAAGTTTTCATAGGTTAATTTATTTGATTTCTTATTTGCTTACTTGTTTTTGCTCATCAATTTGAATAGATTGATTAGATTAATTTGTTGTTTCTATTTTTCATTAAGATGAATAGATTAAATAGATCACTTTATTTTTCTCATTAGATTGATTACTTTAACTTGTTCATTTTAGGGTTTTCAGTTGCTTCTTTAGGACAATTCATCGATCCATTGTTCAAAAGTTACTTAGGATAAACAGTTTAAGTTCCTTGATAGGGTTTGATCATTGATAGTGTTTGCTTAAGTAGATTATCTCTCAGATAGAACATTTCTTTAGTTAGACTATACTACCTCTAGCTTTTATTCCTTGGCACATATAGTGCTACAACTCTAAGTTTACTTACCTCGTGTTGACAATTTAATTGAGGGTTTTTAGTGCATATAGAACACCCATAATTTTTGGCGCCATTGTCAGGGAGTTGTCTTAAGGTAGGAAATAGTTAGTAAATAGATCATTTCTAAACCTTAGCATTAGTTTGGTGGCGGGGGAACTTTAAGACGAGAGGTAAGAACATGCGCAAATGTTATAGCAGGGTCCCCCAAACACAATGGTAGTTTTTCTTTTTGTTGTTTTCTTTCATGAACAGAACTAGGGACCCAAAAGGTAGATACATTAAATATAAATCATACCTTTCAACTAATTTTCCTTTCGACCTTTTCAGGGGAAGAAACATTCCACTCATAAATTCCGCAGAGTGATATCGAAAAATAGGAACTAGCTCAACCCAAGGAGATAAAGTAGTATCTAAAGAGACTAAAATAGGGAGCACTATAGAACAAAAAATTAAAGCATCAGTAATAAGGGGACAGGAGGCAAGACCACTCGAGCCTTTTGCAAAACCAAAAAATGCAACCTTTGTTTTCTTACCACAATCAGGAGATCCTAATTTTGAAGACATCATATACCCTGAACAAGTGAATACCTTATTTGGTATTTCATCCAATATAATTGTCTCTCAAATTGACACATAAAATTTGGCACCAATAATATCAACCGGCTCGAGTAGAGTCCCAAACATCCAAGCAGTAGGAAGACCTTCCCATTAGAGGGATACCTTTCTTAGACAAAAACCTTGGGAGACCTTTTCCTTTTCAAGGATAAAACTACCCAGGTTCTCTCTTTTTGGAAACCAAACCAGTATGGATGATTAGGAGGATCACAACAATGTAAGACACAGGGAGGAATAAGAAGTTGAAAACCAAACCGAAGCCACCTTCGGGTTTCCTATTTTGGACACCACACCGAATGTCAATATGAAAAATATTCCCCTCTCAGCACTGCCCACCTTTTACGGTAAAAGAAGTGAATAACTAGATACCTTCATATTTGAGTTCGACATCTTGTGTAGGAGCTACAACCACTTACAATATGCCCAGAAAATAAAACTCTTTCCTGCCACCCTCAATGACTCTACACTAAGATGGTTCATGGGGTTGGGAGAGTCCATTATTAGGTCTTGGGAAGCCATGAAAGATATATTTCTTAAAAAGTACCAAGACTATTGTAAGACCAAGGAGTCTCGTAATGATATTTTCAAAGTCCAACAGTTATAAGATGAGAATCTCAAGGATTATATGGAACATTTTTCTTATATCTCCCAGAAATTAAAATATCACGACCTTCTAGATGATGCAGTTAGGGATATTTTACTAAAGGGAATTTAAGAGGAATGCCTAGAGATACTTAACTTGATGGCATCATGTGACATCTCCCATAAACCATTTTCCAAAATCTATGAAATGTGTAAAAATTACTCGAGTAGAGATAAAACACGGAAAAGTGTTCATGATCCTTACAGTAGAAACTTAAAACCAGTTAGTTCAGGTGGTATCATAAGAGTAGAGATAGGGAACCTTTTAGAGAATTTCAAAATAGATATCTTAAGAACAATAGGTTCCCAGTTGGATACCCTAAAGATTAAAAATAAACAGGAGGAGGAAAATGCAGTAATGAGAATATATTTCCCAAGATGCAGGAGGAGGCATTCCTCAAGGGAATGCCCATTAGATAACATTTCAGTTTTTGGCTTCTGCACGGAGGACCACTCAACTGAAAAATGTCCATCATTACCCATTTTTTTAGCCATCTATAGGAGTGGGGATCCTGGGGAATCCTCTTATGCACCTAGGATGCCATGGTAACCTAGGAACCGACCTACATACCTGGATATACAACCTCAAGTTCCACCCTATTATCAACAACCAGAATAGTGGAACTCACCAAGTTGGAAAAACTGGTCTACACAGTACCAACACCCTTGGACTCAAGGATGGAAAGGAGGTCATAACCAAAGGAACCCTCAAACTCCACCTGACCTTATGTCCAACCATCCTTATCCTCAGTTTCCACCGAACATTCCACAGCTTCTGCCAGGTTTTGTTCCACAACCTTTACCTCTTATTCCACAAAAACAACTGCAACAATATTAGAATGCAATATCCCCAAGACTGACATTATTACTAACACAACTAGTGCCCAATCCCAATAATAAGCCCACTCAACCTCTTCACAATGTTGAGATGCAGGCCTTCCCGACATATGTTATTTATCCTGTTCCATTGCAGGAGATTTCCTCGATAAGAATATTTGTGTCAAGATTTTCTTGCTACAAGACAGTAAGGATATTCCAATCTACAATAATGTGGTCAAAGAATTGTGTATTAAAAATCCAAGGAGGAAGCAGAAGGACCCTCCTACGATACATTTGATAGGAGAACTTTCTGAGTACATATCAGAGCAACCTAGGGTAGAAAAATATGGAAACCTAGGAAATATCGTAGTGACCATAACCATTAATGAGGTTTCCATTGGGAACACTCTCATAGACCTAGTGACAACCATAAATGTTATGACCGTTACTACCTTGGAGGACTTACAGTTAAAACCTCTTCTTAGACCTACCCCAACAATTTTGGAATTAGAATATAAGACTATGGTTATACCTGAAGGAATTTTGGATGATATCATAGTTACTTTAGACTCATGGGAGTACCCAGTAGACTTTCTGGTCATCCACTCAAAATATCCTACCAAAGGCCATCCCGTTATTTTGGGAAGAACTTGGTTAGCCACAACCAATGCATTCATTGGCTGTAGAGAGGGAGAAATCACCATCTCGAATGGACTCTCTATCCAGAAGCTCACCATATACCCTCCATCCTATCCTATCATGGAGAATATATGGTGGATTGAATTCCCATATGAGAATGAGGGCTAGGAAGAACTCGTGTTTCCAAGTGACCATTCCTAGGCACTTCAGAAGCACACATTGGAAAATGTGCTAAATCGGTTTATTTATGCTATCACGTGTGTTGATTTTCCACAGTATTTTCCCTAATTTGAGTACATGCTTGGGGAAGAATTTCAGGAACAATTGGACCCATCGATTTTGTCTTCGACATCTTTCATCTTCGAAATAGACGAATCTACCACATATTATACCATTCCCTATGAGATTAGTCCAGGAAAATTCCTACATATAAACTCAAGGCTATATGCATATCAACAAAAACAGTTAGTAAGTGTTGGCCCTTAACCAAGTTTTGGAGAACCTTGGTCATGTTTGACCATTTTTGGGACTTCAACAGGCTAGTCGAAGGAAGAGTGCAAGGTGAAGTGGAGATTGCGGGTTCTCGGCCCCTTCTTAGGTTAGTTTTGGGTTTAGGGTTTATGTAACGGGTATGGGATGTCAACCCATGGGTTTACCCATTCCTTGGCCCATTTTGTAATGTATAAATAGATATCTAGATGATGTAAGAAACACACTAGATCTGGGAGAGAAGTGGTGCTAAGTGCTATATTGTGTTGATTGCAAGTGATGTAAGTAGTTGGATCGATGTGATTGAGTTAGCTTTGTGCATACTGTGTGCATGAGAACTTTCATAGCTAAGTGCAAGTGACTGTAAAGAGGCTTTGTGATGTAACCTAGCTCGGGTAAGGAGGGTCTGGAAAGGTGCGCACAGATATTCTGTCCTATGTGGACTGGGTTCTTGTGGCTCTGTGCCTATAGAAGATTGATAGAAGACAATAAATAAGAGAAGAGTTGGTGGACGTAGCCCCACAGTGGGTTGAACCACGCATATCATGTGTTGTGGTTTCTTTGTGCATTATATTTGTTATGTTATTGATGTGATTTATGATTAGTACAATGATATATGTTAGATGCACCTGATATAATAGTATCTTAGTGCTTAGTAATGGGGATGAATGCTAGATATGATCTATTTCTATATGCTAAGTGCTTGGATGTATTGGATCTTGTTGAGTACTGTGTTGTTATGTAATTAGGGTTTTACCTTCGATGTGAATAAGGGTTAAATGCTCATGAATGTTAAATGCTAAGTGTTCTGTTAAGTATTGTAATCATAGATCTATGTCCCAGCTAGGTTGTAGACACTTGAGTCCTACAACCACCCCTACCTCTACCTCAGGTGAGACTTTATATGCTTCGCAAGTGTTTCCAAAAGGGTCGGTAGTTAGGGTTTTGTTGGTGCATTGTTGAAGCATTGAACCCTGGGTCTGCCCTTGTGGAAAAAAATGGTTTTGTTGCCGGGACCTAAAACTATGATTGATGGGAACTGAAGAAAAGAAATCTTTGTGCATAGATCTGTTGATTTAGTGTGCAATATTCTACTTTATTGTGAAGATTTGTGATAAGAAAGGAATAAAATCTGAAGAAAATAGGTAAGATCTTAAAGCTTTATGCTCTGAGAAAGGTAAGATAAGTGAAATTTTTTGTTTCAAAAGAATGGATCTAGGTATGTCTAATAGATTTTGTCCTTGTCTGAAAACTAGGGCACAACTAGAAGAAAGAATATTTGATATGAGTATATCTGATAAGAATAGTGAAAGATATGTTATTCCTATGCATAGAAAAAATGTTTGGACTAACAAATGGAATAAGGATCCTAGAAAGAATTTTTTGCAGGTTAGTTACTGTGATCCCAGTGTGCAGTACAGGAAAGGTTGGGGGTCATTTAAAAGAAAGAGAGGATTAACTCTTTGTTATAGTTGTAGAAGACTAGGACATCTTACTAAGGAATTCCCTGGTAGAGGTTCTAGTTGTCTTTGTTGTAAATCTATGGACCATGAAGTTTTGGATTTCCCTAGAATGATTGCTAAAGTTGAAAAGATGAATATGAGACAAGAAAACCATGAAAAAGACCAAGAAACTAAGGATATGATAGAACCCTAGAAATAATCAGAGACTATATTACTACAAATGAAAGAAACCCTGAATGAATACATAGATATCAACTTATCAGAGATCTTAAACAAGGAGTGCATAGAAACAAGAATAGGAGACTTCAACATAGAATGTGTTATGGATGAGGAAACACAGGTGAATATCATGACATAAAGAACTTGGGAAATTTTGGGAAAGCCTGTTATGGTTCCTTCATTGGGAGGAATAAGGTTATTTAGAGGAAATTTGATAACCCTATGTGGAAGACTTACCCAGACATCTATGAGTGCTCATGGAACTTCGACAGAGGAATAATTTGAGGTCGTTAAATTTTTTGAGAACAATGACCCATTTGCTATTTTTCTAGGAGAAACCTGGATTGAGAAAGATCAGATACGAAGGAAACAAGAAGAGGAGGATCTAGAACAAAACAATCAAGAATTAAGGGATTTCATGGCTAGGAGAATAGCGCACTTAATGAAATAACAAGAGGACTAGTTGAAGGTACTAAGGACCAGAGATCTGGATGTCGAAGTTGAAAGAACACAGGAAGACTTGAAACACCTGTCTACACAAGAGAGTAGAGCACCTACCCCAGAAAGAGAAGAATTATTACTCTCAAAACCCTTGAACGACCCACAACAGTGCGAAGTTACTATGCCAAGAGGAGATAAGAACAATAATGTAAAGATGAAACTAGTGACTCAGATTACAGGAAAGAAAGCAAGAAAGCTTAGCAAGAAAAAAGAAAAGTTATAGAAATTACAGGAAGTTCCAGGGAGGACTTTGCAGAAAGAAGTTTGCAGAACTGGAACTTCGTCCAGATATCAGAACAACAAATACTGGCACTTCACCAAGGTGAAGCAATATGACCATTGGAGGCATCCCAACCGTTATCCTGTCGCTCCATAATGACTCAAACCATAGTTATGGCTCGAAAGATCGCCATTGGACCATTGGGACCATGCCACAATGGATGGAATTGTATTGATTGAGGCTTTCCTTCCCATTGGAGGAGTCCATTACGACATTGTCTATTTATCTCCTTGAGCGTTGCACCGAGAATTTTTTTGCAAACAGTGATTATTCGAGCCCACAAGGAACTAGTTTCTTTCATGCTATGCCTATTTGAGACCTTGCCACTCATTTTGTTACATCAAATATTTGATCACCGACCTAAGATACCTGATCTCAAGGGTGCATGTTAGGTGAATTCAACGCAATAGAGAAATATGTCTAAGATATCCTCATAGACCTCATGGGTGCGAAGGTAATTTCCACAGGAGTACAAGCCTCGTCAATGAGTGGAGTGAAAGCATCCCCATCAAATGCTCGTGGATCTAGACCATCCCAAGCTGTGACAGAGAAATGAACCAAGCATCATGATTAATTGGTGAATGTGAAGCTCATGCCTTCTATCCTGCCCAATTATATCCCACCTCTGGCTAGCGTGGTGAGTCGGGATAATGTCCCGAGGGACTTCGACTACACCTTTATTATTGCATACCTCCCAAAGGGGATACGTGTAGTAGGACCACAGTTAGGACAAATCATGACATTGAAGATCAACAACTTCAACTTGGGAGACCGCAAAAACTATGGCATGATCACCCCACACAAGTATTTGACCAAGAAAAGGGGAAGAATTTGAATATCATCCCCCAGTCGTGGAATATGGACATCGCGAGGTCCACTATCCTGAATGTGATGAAGATACCACACTTTGGAAGGCATCAGGAGGTTAACACATGCGTTAAAATCCTGTTGTATTGATTCCATGGCGGTTATCTATGGCTGGATAGACACATCACCATAGATCTGGCACTGATTGATTGAATCATCAGATTAAGAATGTAAGTATCATTGACCAGACCCAAAAGAATTTTTTCCAGGGAAGTTTGTAGATCGCGCCCTGGTGCAAAAGATTAAAGATACCTATGGCGATCTGGAAAAGGGGAAGTGAGGATACAAGGTAGCCTCCATTCAAAATGGTGCAGTGCACCTAGCCTACTAGTCGATTGCTAGTAAGATAGTAAGGAAGAATAGGCCCACACAGGTCACAGGGTTCATTGTTGACTTTCCAGGAAAATGCATTGAAGGACTACAGATGAACTTTGTGAGTTACCTCATCAACTAGTTAGAACAAGACTCTCATGAAGCACATGATTAGGGATATGGGTTTCATTTTAGTTGGCTATTAATCCTTATCGTCTTCATTTCCTGGGAGATGCCGGAAGGAGTGACCTTCCCTAATATTGAGCCATCTGAACCCCTACCTATGAATTTCACCACACTCTGGTATTCGAACGATATGGATAAGAAATGGTAGTCAAACGCGGTGTTCCACACCTACTACCTGTAGTTGAAGAGGGATATTGAGTATTTCCATCGTATGACATTGAACACCCTTCACAGGTTCAAACCATTTGTGAAGTTTCGTGCAGATAGACATTTTGTTTATATCACTGCGCGTGGAGACAAACATAAAGAAGAACTCTAATCTTATTATAATATCACTGCGGAGGACATGGAAGAAATAACTAAGGAGTGGCCTATAGATCTCCTTATACCATTTGACTAGGTAGAACTATCTGACCCTGACCTAATTGGAAGTCATGTGGTTACTCACGAAGATTATGATGCACCCAGTAGTAGCAAAAGGAAGAAAAAGGAAGTTGTACAAGAGATGAACAATGCATCAGAAGAGACTGCTTCAGAATCATCTAGAGGGGGAGGTGATGATGAAGTAGACAAAGAAGAGGACAAAAGAGAAGAAGTAAAGAAGAAACAAGCTGAAGTAACACCACCTAGGGATCCTATTGATGAAGTTAATACCTTCAAGAAAAGAAAGGTTTCCCCCACAAAACATACATCGTGAAAGAATTCCAAAGCTAGTAAACCAGAGATCCAGACTTTGCTCACGATGGATGACATAGATTTCATCATCTTCATTGTCTCAGATACCTTAGAAGATATCTTATAGGGCAATGAAGCCAAATAAGAGACCATGTATGAAATAATTGAAGTTGAGATGAAAGGAGTACAACAATCCCTCTACTCCAGTCGTGCAGTGTCTATTGCGCCCCTATCATCAGAAGGAACAAAGTTGGGAGATGAATCTACCTAGCTACACCAAATAGCAGATGCGACCAAAGCTCTCATTCGTCATGTCTAGGAAGAAAAATAGCAAGCCACAAAGGCCTTAAATCAAGCAAAAGAGGAAGCCATAGAGAAACTATGGGTTGCACAACAGGAAAAAGATGAAAACCAAGCCATGTTTGTAGAGGATAGAGTGCAGATCCAGAAGGAGAAGGAACAACTTCTCGGAGAGAAGATTGGAGTTAAAGAAGCAGTCACTAGAGAACTTCGCTCTGTGACGAGCTTAGAATAGATGGAAGAAGACCCAATGGAAATTCAAGTAGGGAAGCTTGTTGAAGCCATTCAACAGCTCCAATAGAGGATAGCATAAATGGAGTTACAAAAAGTTCCAAGCACTCTACAAGAAGTGCGAGACCGGAGAGAAGAAACTACTCGGAGTTCAGTCTAGAGAATCAAGGCATTGACCTTAGAATGTAAACAACTCAATAGTTGAAGTGCACAGACTTACGAGTGCCTTATAGAGGACCCTGAACTAAGGACATTGGAGTCACAACTTTAGGAGGCCAAGCAACAAGAAGCAATGATGCAAGTGTAGTTGAAGCCAATGCCAGCGGTAGAGAGGATGAAATGATCCCAGGAACAACGCACAATTCAGCAACAAGTCCATGCCATCCAGAGAAAGGTCATGGAAGTGACTCAGAAGCTCCATCTAGTGCAAGATGCAAATTGCATACTGTTTGAGGAGATTGAAGGACGAGCTGAAAAAATGGAACAAGTGGTCACCATAGTAGAACATCGCTTGGAAGGAACTGTAACATAGAATATCATTCAAGAGTTCACCGAGAAGGAGGCTCTAGCGAAGCAACAGGTCAAAGTAGATCGATCCAATCTCAAGGAATTTGAGGCAGAGTTACCCAGATTAGAGTGACTCGGGATGAGTCATAGGTGAGTGTTGAGGGCTTGTTGGCTCTTGACCAAGTTTTGGATAACCTTGGTAACGTTTGACCATTTTTGGGACTTCGACAGGCTGGTTGAAGGGGAAGCAGATATCGCGGTATCTCAACCCCTTCTTAGGGAAGTTTTGGGTTTAGGGTTTATTTAACGGGTATGGGATGTTGGCCCAAGATTACCCATGCCTTGGCCCCTTTTGTAATGTATAAATAGATATCTAGACAATGTAAGAAACACACTAGATCTAGGAGAGAAGTGGTGCTAAGTGATATATTGTGCTGAGTGCAACGGATGTAAGTAGTTGGATCTATGTGATTGAGTTAGATTTGTGCATACTATGTGCATGAGAACTTGAAGATATAAGTGCAAGTGACTGTAAAGAGGCTTTGTGATGTATCCTAGCTGGGGTAAGGAGGGTTTGGTGAGGTGCACGCAGATCTCTTGTCCTATGCAAAGTGGGTTCTTGTGGCTCTGTGCTTGTATAAGATTGACAAAAGACAATAAAGAAGAGAAGAGTTGGTGGATGTAGCCCCACACTGGGGTGAAGCATGTATATCCTGTGTTGTGGTTTCTTTGTGCATTATAGTTTTTATGTTATTGATGTGATTTATGCTTAGTATAGTGATATATGTTAGATGCACCTGATATAATAGTATATTAGTTCTTCGTAATGGTGATGAATGATAGATCTGATCTATTTCTATATGCTAAGTTCTTGGATGTATTATATCTTGTTGAGTACTGCGTTGTAATTAGGGTTTTACCTATGATGTGAATAAGGGTTAAATGCTCATGAATGTTAAATGCTAAGTTCTCTGTTAAGTATTGTAATCATAGATCTATGTCCCAGCTAGGTTTTAGACACTTGAGTCCTACAACCACCCCTACCTCTACCTCAGGTGAGACTTCATCTGCTTCGCAGGTGTTGCCGAAAGGGCCAGTAGTTAGGGTTTTGTTGGTGTGTTGTTGAAGTGTTGAACCCTGGGTGTGCCCCTGTGCCCATAGTAGGTATCTTTAAGGAACGATCAGGGGCATTCGCCTGGGAATAAACTGACATGAGGGGTATACACCCTGACACATGTATCCATCACATATATACCCATGGGGAGGTAACACCTGTTAGGAAACCCTAGAGAAGGATGAACCTAGAACTTAAAGATATAGTAAAAGAGGAGATCCAAAAGTTATTAAATGTTGGGTTTATTTATCCCATCTTTGACAGTAAGTGGGTATCCTCTCTTCTAGTGGTTCGAAAGACAGTGACCAAGAAATGGAGAAATTTTGTTGATTTCTGGGAACTCAACAAAGCCACTCTAAAGGATTGCTTTCCTCTTCCTTTCATCGACCAATTTTTGGATACCCTGTGTGGAAAGAAATATTTCTCCTTTTTAGATGGATATAGAAGGTACAATCAAATTCTTATAGCACCTGAGGACCAGGACAATACTACCTTTACTTGACCTTGGGGCATCTATGCCTATAGGGTCTTACCATTTTTATTGTGTAATGCTCCTGCCACATTTCAACGAGCAATACTAGGGATATTTGTTGATATTATTCATGATTGTGTGGAGGTATACATGGATGAATTCACAGTATATGGAAACACTTACCAGGAAGCCTTACATAACTTAGAAAAAGTCCTTATCAGATGCCAAGAAATGAACCTGTCTCTAAGTCATGAAAAATTTTAAATGTCGTTGAATAAAGGAGTGGTTCTAGGACATCACGTTTCATATGAAGGGATTAAAGTCGATCTTGCAAATATTGAGGTCATCGTTAGACTCCCACCTCCCAAGACTCAGAAAGATGTGAGAATATTTCTTGGACATGCTGGATACTATCGACAGTTTATTGAAAATTTCACAAATATTGTTGCACCCATGTTTGGATTGTTAATAAAGGATGTTGATTTTCTTTGGACTAAGAAATGTCAAACTTCCTTTGAAACCCTGAAATATAAGCTATTTGTGGCACCAGTTCTTAGGGGGCCCAACTGGGCTCTGCCATTTCACATATCCATTGATGACTTCGACACTGCAATTGGAGGGGTATTAGGGTTGAAAGAAGACCAGTAGTCCTATGTCATTTATTTTGTGAGTGTTGGCAGCCACACATGTTTTTGATTTTTTAAACATGATCAAAAGACATTCCATTTTCTGTATCTGCCATCACCCTATCTATAAACACTTTTATGAGTTTTTTATGACTAATTGGGTTAAAGCCTACTTTAATAATGCTTACTATTTCAATTTTTCGACTGTTTTATTTTAATTCATGACTGCAAGCATGAATTAAAATAAAACTTGGCTTGTTATTTTAGTGATTTTATTCCTTAGGTATATTGTTTAACAAACCTTTTCAAATGAAATTGAATTACAAATTTTATAAAATGGTTGTTAGACCCATTTTTGTGTTAATATGATTATTGTTTCAATGGTTTGATAGTTTTCAATTTATCAAGAGCCTTTGACACGTTGGTTAGTCCTCTTGCGAATTTAGTGGTCACATCAATATAATTTCAAATGAATACATGCCTGTTGTACCCATTTCCTTACCTCACCTTGCTGGATTAACGTATTAATGAGCCATTCATTGCATACACAGGGTTTTGGTACCCCATATGTCTGGCTCTCATCACAAGGAATAGTAAATATTTTTTCGATCAAATCTTTGATGTTTACGCCCACTATCTATGCTATGATAACACATAGGCTTTGTTATGGTAGCTTCTCCATTATCCATCCATATTTTCTCCTGTTTCTCCTACCATTCAAACCTAAAACTATCCTAAGTTATGCCTGTTACATTTTGGTCACATTTGAAATGGTTCCTATCATTCGCTTGGAGCCGAATGGGTGCCAGGATTTACTCTCTCATGACGTTGCGATTGAGGACTCAAAAATCCAATGTTGGGATGCTTTCATTAAAATATTTGAAGTCTATAACCTTTAGGTGGCGAAGGTTTTCGCACAAACCTTCGATGGTTGCAGAGAAAAAATTGGGGATACACAGTTAGAGTTGACTGAGGGATCTGTGAGTGAAGCAATAGAGATTACATCGACTGGTGAGAAATGGTTCAAAAACTCACAAATTGAAGGAGTATCGTGGATCCTCTTCATGACATCCCAAAAAATCAACTGTTGTGAAAAAGGTATTCCCATCTCCCTGGTTAAACCTAGGTGGCATAGCTTGTTGTTGATTCTCAAACAATTTGTGACCTGTGAGGGTCGATACGAATTGGTCTTCCTCTACCATATCCAGTTACTCATGCATTTCATTGGTTTTAAATTATACATGCCATTTTATCTGTTGAGAAGTCTCTATAAAATGTCTAAGAGATATAAAAGACAGAGTGTTGATTCAAGCCTGTTCCACCATGGTTTGGTTAAGATTTTGTTGATGCATCACTTGTCCACCATGGGTGACTATTGGGAAAGTTTCTTGATAAGGAACGGTTTTGCCAAAACTCTTCCTATGGTAAACCCTAGCTTAGATGAGCCACTAATTAAAAACCAGTCTGGTTTTTCAAATGATACACCAGACTCTACCAACAGAAACCCTCTAGACATCGGGATGCCGAGTAAGTCTTCACCTACATGATATTCTTAGCAAGCGAATGTTGAATTGAAGGTTATTAATCCTTTTTTTCCTAAAATTGAGGTTAGCCCAAATGTTATTATTACCCCGGATGTTGAAAAACCTCATGAAGGAATAAAAATGAAATGCACAGACTTAGGGTTCAAAAACAAAAGGGAAGGTCACCAAATTTCGAGAAAGCTTAGGAACTGATCTGACACTCGTCTGAGCTCGATCGGTCCAATCGATATCGACAAGTGTTCGGACCCTGAGATCGAAGCATTTCTTGTTCTAGAAGACCCGGATTTGTAGGGTTACAGGAAGAAATTCATTGCTCCTACTGAACCCTACGAATTTGTGACAAATTTTCCACAGTGCCTCGACAATAAGGAGGGGTTCTCTGGTATTAGGCCTGATCAGAAGTAGATAACAAATAAGGTAGACACACCCATGTTTGACTGTGCACTCCATCGATCCACCATCTCTCATGTATAGTGTGATGTTTTCTTCCATTGGATCGAGCGGTATTACACCAACATCCCCGAATTAAATCGCTTATTGCTGAAAATGATTTGTTAAGAAAAGAAAATCTGGACCTCAAGGTGCACGCAGAGAGGAAAGCTAAACACATCAAGAGAGCAGGAAACATATGTGAAAATTCCAGGTCCTATCAGCTTGCCTTCTTGGTCTGTCTTTGACCAAAGAAAGGCTCTAAGTTTCTTCTATCAGGTAAAGTATTTTCTGTTGTTTTATAATAGCCAACAATCCAAGTGTCTTTTGTTGATTTGTTATGGTTATGTTCTCAATTTTGGGTGATCTAGCATGTCGTTTTTATCACCATAAATTAGTACACGCATCTCAAAATAAACATAAGACACCTAAACATCGTTTACTGCTGAAAATGAAATAGATCTAAGAGACTAATACATGCATTTGTAGACATAGGTATTTTTGGTCAACATGACCCTGGATAAACCCNCCCCCCCCCCCCCCCCCTCAAGGGAAAACCAGTTTGGAATATGTGTGTATATATGAGGAAAGAAGAAGAAGGGTTATAGTAAACACAATATATGAAAGAACCTGATACAATAGCAACTCCAACTGAGCTGATATACAAGCTCTAAATCAATAGATGTGCCCCAGAATGGTGCGCCCCTCATGCAAACTGCCAGAACCACTAAATCTGCTCCAACTACCAACTATGAGCTCAGATATGGAAACCCCTCCAAAGAAATTAAGCTCTAGTATATGGCCTCCATCTAAAACTTATCTCACTACAATCAGATGGCTAGATATCCCACCAGGTATGAATCAACCTCCATAGCTAATGTGCCCCTCTCAGAAGTAGAATAGCTCCAGTAAATAATCAAGGCAAGTAGATCCAAGCCTCCATGAATGAAAGCAAGTGACCTCCCTCAAGAATACTCACAAAAATGACCTAATATCCATCCTCTAAGATATCCTCTCTCAACAAGAAAAATACCAAATGAAGAATGCACCCCTCCTTCACCCTTTGCACCCCTCTTTGACTAGAAAAAGGAAACCGAGATATTCAAGGGTTGAGATCATCTCATCTCCCATCTAATCGATGGTTGATCTAAAAATATGACGAAGACTTGATAAACTTGATTAAATTAAATTGCAAGTTAAATGTTATGTGTTTTAATGCAACCGGATCAATTTGCAACACATAATTAAAGATTACTTATGTAGAAATAAGCATAGACAGCATCAG
>ML777388.1:1135581-1175972 GCA_009831015.1 Picea engelmannii | reverse complement strand
CGTGTATGTTAAAGCTTTACCATGGGGGGAGGTCCCGGGGTCAAACCCCGCGGACTCCCAATATCTTTTACAAAGCCAAATTAAACATAAATGAAGTGACACGTGTCAGCTTATGATTGGACAACGAACAACCAACCAATGTGGGCCACGTCACCCCTTCTGCCATGTCATCATCATGGTACGGCCCTCCACGTGGCCGTACGGACTGTACGGACATGTACAGTCAGCACCAATTTTGACTTGTTTGACTTGACGGTAAAATCGCGATATCTCCTCCATACGGACTCCATTTGCGAAAATAAATATACCGACGGAATCAGGAAAATGAGACGGACACAATGGTACTGGTTTTGTCTCAATCCGAGCACTTTGAAAATTGAGCAAATTTTGATCCCCTGATCAATGGTTGAGATCTCCCCTTGAATATCTAAATCACAAACCTACTTTGGGTTAAGTTTTCTAAGTCAACTTATGTTTCTAATTCCCCTTTGAATTAATAATCACTTTTAGGACAAAAGTGACTAAATTTCACTTTAACCAAAGTCAAAGTGATATTAGACAAAAGTACAAGGTACAAAGTGTAATTTCCTTCCCTCATGTCCTAAGGAGGTCATAAGCACATGGGGAACACCTCCCAAGGTACAAAACTCAACACTCCCTCTTACCAAGGAAGGTGTTCCTCACCAAGCCCATCTTGTCTCTGAAATAGACACGCTTGCCCCGTGGCAGGGTCTTAGTGAGAAACTATGCTACCTGGTCATCTGTAGATATATACTGCAACTAAACTACCCCTCTCTGAACTCAGTCACAAATGAAGTGGTACCTGATCTCAATGTTCTTCAACTGGTCATGAAACATTGGATTCTCAGAGAGTTTTATGCAAATCTGATTATCACAGTGAATGATAGTCAGAGACATCTCCTGAACGAATAAAAAAACCATCATCTTGCAAATCCAAATGGCCTCGCAACTGGACTGACTGTCCGCCATATACTCTACCTCGTATGAACTCAAAGAAATTGACTTCTTCTTCTGGCTGAACCAGGAAACAAGTCCTGACCCCAAACTGAAGCAACACCCTGAGGTGCTTTTCCTGTCAATAGCACATCCTGCCCAGTTTGAATCTGTGTAGCCAACCAAACTAACTCCATCTCCCCTGACATAATCTAGGACATATTCCATTGTCCCAACAACATATCTCAAGATGTGTTTTTCCCCAACCATGTGAATACTCCTCGGCTCAACCATGTGCTGGCTGAGTTTGTTCACGACAAAACATATATCTAGTCTAGTGTTAACCAAATACATAAGTGAACCGATCAACTGCCTGTATACTGTGGCATCTATTGAGCTCTAAATATGTCTAAAAACAACCTTAGTTTAACATTAATTTATCAATTGGAGGACTCATCTTTTATCTCAAAGAATATCGACAAAGTCTATGCAAATAGCTTATAGAGGCTAAAATCGTGTAGCGAAAGTAGATCTGAGTTTGTCAACAATCAAGTTCCTCAAACATTCATTAAATATTCTAGGGATTAAAATCTAAAGCTATGCAAAAGGAAAGGAACTAGCTAATTTATTGAATTCATTCTAAGAGAAGTAATTGAATCTAGATAAAGACTTGCAGGAATTGCTATCATTATGAATCAGAATTGTTGAAAAGAAAAAGGCAAATTACTCCATCTATGGAAAGAAACAGAGACTGTAATATAACTGAAAAGAGACGGCAATCATATTTCTATTGAAAGGAACAACAACTATATTCTAGTGGAAAGGAACAACAAATGTAAACTTATGAAAGGAACAACAAATGTAAACTTATGAAAGGAACAACAAATGTGAACTTATGAGGAACCTTCATGCATCGAATCTTAGTAATGGGAATTGGAACAATAATCATTCAATACTTTAGGTAATATCTATTTCTCGCAATTGACATAAAATCATCAACACACTTATGCGTTTGTTAACTACAATAAAATAAAATTGAATCACAAGACAGAGTTTGAGCTGATACAATTACAGATCGAACAGTAGCTCCTTCAGACTGGGCCATCAGTCCTTAGAAGCACTATTATTAAAAACTCAGTATATAAAAATGGAAAAACTGCTTGAGGCTTCTATTAATTTCATAGCTGGTACAATATTTCTACAAAAACTGCTAATGCATAGCAATTCTGTATTCTCTATTCTTGAGTGAAAAATCTCTCTTTTCTTCAAGATCTATTTACCCCTTATATGTTACAATAATCTGGGTAAATTAAGCTATCTTGAGGATCAGGAGATCCTCATGATTACTTTACTATTACAATGAGTAACTCAATTGTCTTTAAAACTGCTTTGTGCCATAAAGTCTTCAACCTCCAATAGCTTACACATCTTCAAGATTCCCCTTGTTATCTTGGGTTCGAAAATATTTAACTAATCCTGCAATAAAACTAGACAATTCCAATCATATTTAGAATCTATGTAATCTTATATCCAACAATCAATGCTAAAGGGTATATTATTTATTTTCTATTCTATTTACTTCTAAATAACCGAAAAGTCAATCAAAATAATATCATGAAATGTGGGAAAAAGGAATATATTTATACCTTTTTCATAACCTAACATACCCCCCAACTTACCTTCTTGCATGTCCTCATGCAAGCTAAGAATTTACATGTAAAGTAGTAATGTTATAAGATGGAAATGTTGATTCACCAGGCCTTCTGAACCCATTGCTTCTTTTGAGTTCTCCAAAAGCAACATCCTCCCTTTTCTTGTTAATTTGATAATATTTTTGGTAACTTTCTGGAGGGAACCAGATGATAGGGGGATTATATCTGCACCCAATCCAATTAGTTCCTTCCTCTTGGAGCAATCTAGAATACCTCTCTATTCTGAAGGTAGCTGCAAAGAAATTTCTATACCCAAAGGGCTCCCTACTCTTTACTTCACTAGAGGAGGCATCCCATCTCCATTTAGAAGTAGAAATAGCTTCCTCTTTAAGCTTCCTAAAGCGAGTGATACCTGAACATATGACCTAGAGATGGATGGGGGACAAGGATTATATGGCCCCTTTCCTTTTCATAAAATTTTTATGTCACATAATGGCTAGAAAAGACTTTGGATGCTCCCCCCTAACCCAAAGATCCAGCCCAACTTCCTTGTTTAGGAAGGTTTTATGAGATTTACCCCATCTAACTTGATTCTGAGTGAATGACAGAAATGCATGAAACTGTATATCACCTATGAATGGGCCAGGGTTATATTCCCTGTTGTCTTCCAAAATGAAATTATGGAAGTATAATTCACACAAAAAGTATTGTACCTTTTCATCCTGCTCTATGAAACATGAAATAAACCCAGGTACAGTGGAAAAAGAAATAGGTTTTCCCGCTCTGATGACCTTCACTCTCAATAACAAATATTGTTCCAATAATAACAACGTGTAATTGGTGGTAGGAGCTCTGCAATTAATAGCATCAGAGTATACATCACAGATTTCCTTGATTTTCTCCAAAGATTTTTCCAATTGGGTTTGCACCTTTTTTATCTTCTCTTGGGCTCTGGTGAGCGCAACATAGGTCTCACCCTCTGTTGCTGTCATGTCCTTCAATTCTTTAACAATCCTTTGATATTCAGTCCTAGTTACTATTCCATGTTGGTGTTGGACCAATGCTTGTTGGGCTTGTGTAAGTTCATCTTTTAGTCTATCGATGGTGAAACTATGTGCTTGAGATTGATATGCTTGGTATTCTTCCATAACACTCATCTCTTCCTTAGATTGAGTTAATTATTGCTGGACTTGTGTAAGTTATACTTCCAACCTGTCCACAATAATACTCTGTTTCTGGGACTGGAGTGCTTGGTGTTCTTCCATAGTTAGCAACTCACTTCTATTTTGAATCAGGGTTTGTTGAGACTGCATCAATTCCTCCTCCCATCTCCTAATGGTAGCATTCTACTCAAGGAGTTGAGCTGTCTACACCTTAGCATTAATTGCTTCTGTAGCTATCATGTTTTCATGTGTCTCTAGAGGAGGTGCTTCCTCATTCTGGGTTATTGTTTCTTCTACGACTATTTCTTCAGGGTCTATCTATATCCCTATAGAATTTGTATTGATTGTTTCTTTAGGAAGAGGGTTTCTTCCTTGCACGCTGGACCTTTTGTTCTTCTTTCTTTTGTGGGCTTTATCTGTCTGTTCTAATTGTTTCCTCAATTCCTTAATAATTTCCTTGAGTTTAACTACCTTCTTCTTTAATACTTCAACCTTCTTAGCCTTTTTCTTCAATAGTTTATTTTATTTTTTTAACTTTCTAATTTTCTTATGGCTTTTGGTTGATTTCTGTTTATGGGAGGTCTCAAGGCCTTCTTCATTTTGGTCAGCAGATGGTTGTTCCTCTGTTCCTTCCAATTATTTTGTCTGTCCAAGAGGGCTTCTTGTTTCGAAATGAGGTTCTTCCCGTGCTCTGTCCTCAGGAAAAGACATTTCAATATCAGGAAAATATTCATCTGGTTTTGAAGAGGAGGGTTGTTCTGGGTGTATTTCTGGATTATTTGTGCCCTTGTCAAGTGAGATTCCCAAGCTTCCCAAAACTTGGGCTATTTCTACCTCATAGCTCTTCATAAATTGTTCTGTCAGATGTGACAATGTTGGTTGGGTGTCTTACTGATCATTCCTCTGTGAGGTCTATTCTTCTTGCTTAATTCCTTGAGCGTTCTCGTGTGGAAACTGTTCTATAGAGTTCTAAAGTTCTTCAGGCTGTTTTATTGTATCCTGAATTGCTTCAGTTATTTCCTGAATTTGTCTGCTTCTTCCTCTTTTTAGTTAATGTCTATGTTTGTACGGTCCGGGTCTCTGTGATTTGGGCAAGATCTACCTCAGCTTCAATTTAAGGAGATGGGATTTCCCTTTGGGTAGTAGTCTCATCTGCCTGTCTATCTTCAATTTCTTGTGGTGGTTCTTCATGGAATAATTCAGGTTGCTCTAGTTATGGAGGTCTATTGGCCTCAATCAGGTTATCCCAGGTCAATTGAGTTTGATTTGGTGCCTTAATTGTTATCAATTTAACTAATCAATGGTTGTTGATAACAGTAACAGGGTCCTTGGATTTTTCTGTTCTCAGAGCAACCTCATGTAATATGGCATTCAGAAAGAAAGGTAGATTAAGTACTAACCATTGTTTTAAAGATGCCAGCTATTTGAGGTGGCGAGGTTGATTTACGTCATATCATCCATCACAAGTGATGTACCGCTGAATTACCCCTGCAAGTTCCTTCCATGGTTCTCTGAGGGTACCGGGGTTGAGTCCTTTTCCTTTCTTATCCAATTCTTCCCCAGGATCTGTGAAGGTTTCCACAGCTTCCTTCAATTTTTTGTATCGTCCTATCCATTGAATGCCTGTATTAGAGAGGCATGTGACCTTTGCTAATATTTCTTGGGTGACTGAGATTTGTATGCCCCGCACCATAGAGTTTTCCCCCTGCAGATTCTGAAATAATTCAAGAGTGACATTCGTGTCATATCCTTGCAGCTGGTTGAAGTACTCCATCCACCCCAACTAATGCAGGATGTCTCTTTATTTCTCTGTAAGATTTAGTAAAATAGGTTCCCTGCACACACCTCTGCCACCCATTTTGTGAGAAAATATGGATGACTATCGTTCCTGTTAGCAGAGGTGGTTAGACCAGCTTTGGAGGAAAAATTACCAAGAATAGCAACTATCAAAGATAGCAAGTGTGTCTAAATGAAGGTATTGATTACAATCATTACTATTTGCATTGAGAAGTGTGTCAAGCATCCACCCCCCTTATTAATAGAAAGGTTGGCCTCGATCGTCAGCATAGGGAAGAGTAATTATTGTAAGTATTGGTGGTGAAAAGTAATGATTGTACGGTGGCTGCCAATGAGGATTAATGATTTATGTTTGAACAACATATTTAATGGTAATCATTAAATGTTAATCCGTGTGTGTGGAATTGAAAATATTTATACCTAAAATAATGCGTTAAGGATACATGCTCTGAATAAATTAAATCTTGTTCAGTTAAATAATATCCCACATATCATAATGTTATTACTTTTCCATGTTATTGAATACAACCGAAATGATAGCCTCGTGATTGAGTGAAGAAAATATAGATAGATAGAGAAACTTGGTGTGTTAAGGTAACTTCCATACCACAGGCAGAGCCACTATTGCCAGCAGGTGTCCATAGCCTCGACAGGGTTGCCTTTTAACCCAAATATGAGCTTGTATCCTTGATACTTGTTTGAATCATATTTTCCAAAAAGACCATTATCCTAGTTTGGTAGCCATAGTGATAATTCCACTCATTAGAGTGTAACTTAAGTGAACAAGTCGGCTCGTGATGAGACCTCTTGTCCTTTGACAAAAAGAAAAAGTCAAAGGCCATTGCCCTGGTGTGGTGGCCATAGTGGGAATGTCACTTAGGTTATTATCCTATGATCATGGTAGGATGGATCATGATGATACCCCCTATTCTTTGTGGAAAAGAGAAGGAAGGAAAAAAAAATTGTTGATAGATGTATAAAAAAATATTTATTTATTTATTTTGGGATTTTTTTTTTTTTAAGTTTTTTCGAAAAAAACCATTATCCTAGTTTGGTATCTAGATGATGATAATGCCGCTCACTAGAGTGTAACTTAAGTGAACAAGCCAGCTCGTGATGAGACCTCTTGTCCTTTGAAAAAAAGAGAATGTCAAAGGCCATTGCCCTGGTGTGGTAGCCATAGTGGGAATGTCACTTAGGTTATTATCCTATGATCGTGGTAGGTTGGCTCATGATGAGACCCCCTATTCTTTGTGGAAAAAGAAATAAATTCTATTGATTTATTATATTATTGTATGAAGGGAGGCTCATCTATTCCTTAAGAGTAAGGGATGGTGTAAAGAAGTGTAAGGATACCAAGTAAAAGTGTGTCACAAATTCCTTATTAGTTATAAACATGAGGTATCATTTAAGTGTAATATATAAGGGAAAATAAATTAATTATGGTGGTTATAGATTATGAACAAGGTTTAAGATATTTTGAAAGAAGTGATCCAAAAAGAAATTTGATAAGGTATGGGAGATAGTCCACAAAATAATGATGGATCATTAGAAATAATGCCGATGAAAAATTATTTTGGTGAAAGTTGTACCCCAAAAGAAAGGTTTAGTGTTTTATCAGCAAGGAAGGAACGACAAAATGAACAATAGGTGTAAAAAAAGGAATAGCAATTGTTTCGTTCAAAGGAATAGCAGGTGCGCAAAAGGAACAACAATTGTTCTGTTCAAAGGAACAACAGGCACGCAAAAGGAACAACAATTGTTCCGTTTAAAGGAACATCAGGTGCACAAAAGGGATAGCAATTGTTCAGTTCAAAGGAACAGTAGGTGCGCAAAAGGAATAGCAATTGTTCTATTCAAATGAATAGCATGCACGTAAAAGGAACAACAATTGTTCCATTCAAAGGAACAACAGGCTCGCAAAAGGAACAACAATTGTTCCGTTCAAACCATCTGAATTTGTAGAAACCTGGTGTGTATTTTGCTTGAATTCAAGGTTGATTCCTCATCAAATGAGTTCATTTATGAGTTGGTTTATTTCAAAATTAAGTAATGGATGGTTTGTTAGTGTTATAAATTTCATTATAGTTGCCCAGTTACCGCTGCTAAATCATGACATATTCATTTCTCTGCAGAAAACAGGGTATGGGTAAGGAGACGAAGCAGGAGTTTGGAATAGAAAAGAGTGATAAATGAGTTCATCATGGTTATCCTCCCTAGTTTTGATTTTCTGGAATGACTATCAAAAATAAATAAATAAAACTAAAAAAAATTATATACAATATATATAGTGTCAACAGATTTCAATATTTATAGAGTTGGGGTGGCTGGATTACCTTCCCAGCCAGCCAAAATTTGAACGGTAGGGTCCTTACTTACCTCCTGGTAGAAAGATTATTTTGACGGTGGTCGATGATAGAGTCGTAGTCGGTGTCCATTGACCCGAAATGGAGATCTGAACCCATTGATGGTGCTTAACATAACTGTGCCATTATCATGGACTTCACTAATTTCATATGGTCCTAGCCATTGTGTCTATAATTTTCCCAAAAAATCCTGAAATCTGGAATCATAGAGGAGTGCCCAGTCTCCTTTTTTAAATAGTTTTTTCTTTATATGATCATCGTTCCAGGTCGATCTCTGTTGCTGAATAATGGTTGTGTGCTCTACAACAGACATGTGTGATTCATCCAATTCATTGAGTTGTTGAAGGCGTTGTTTATGTGCTTTTGTAAGATCCAGTCTGATTTCCTGGGCCATCCTTAGAGTCTTGATTTCAAACTCAATTGAGAAGATGTGTTCTTTTCCATAGACTAAATGGTAAGGAGAGTAGCCAGTGGTATTACACCATGTTGTGCGATAAGCCCATAAGCCATTTGGGAGCTCAGAAGCCCAATTCTGTCTGTTTGTTGAGATAGTCTTTGTCAGGATCGCCTCCAAGTTTTTGTTGGTGCTTTCCACTTGCCCATTTTCTTGTGGATGATACGGAGAAGTAATTTTGTGTTTGATATGATAATTATCCAGGGTGGTGGTGATTCTATGAGTTGTAAATTGTGACCCCCCATCAGTAATTACCTCTCTTGGTAGTCCATAGCATACGAATAATTTGAAAATAAATTTGATGACTACTTCTTCTGTTGCATTTGGCAAGGCTTCTGCCTCTACCCATTTAGTCATGTAGTCCATTGCGACTAGAATATAGGTCTTTTGATTCAACTTTGGGCTGAAGGGGCCAAAAAACTCTAGTGCCCATCTCTCAAATGGTTCCATGACTACTTGTGATTTCAAAGGCATTTCATCAGCCTGACCTGGTTTTCCCATCCGTTGACAAGTATTGCAGGTTTGGACGTATTTCTTCGCATCTTTGAATATTGAGGACCAATAATAGCCCATCTGCAGAATTTTGTGTCTAGTCCTGTGGTCTACAAAGTGCCCACCACAGGGCTCATCATGTCCAACTTTTAATATGTCATAGATTTTGTCATCTCGTACACATTTGCGGACCTGGAGATCAGTTCTTGTATGGAAGAGATATCTGCTGATCCAGGCAAATCGAGCGCTATGATGGATGATCAGATTTCTTTCTTTCGATGAAAGGCGTGCCAGTAATCTTCCTGCTGCCAGGTAATTTTCCATGTCAGTGTACCAAGGTGGCTTTGTAGTAATGGAAAATAGATGCTCATTTGGAAATATGTCTTCGACTGTTAAGGAGTCAACTCTTTTGGGTATGCGGAATAGGAAGTCTACGACAAGGTTTTCTCTCCCGGGTCGATCTTTGATGGTGATATCAAATTCCTGCAATAATAAAAACCATCGAGTGACCCGTCCATTAGTAATTGGTTTATTAGCTAGATATCTGATAGTAGAATGATCAGTATATAGAATGACCAGATAGCTTGTTATATAATGACGAAATTTATTGATGGCATGTATAACAGCTAAAAACTCTTTCTTTGTTACTGTACAATTAAGTTCAGTTGGATTAAGATTCTTGCTAATAAAACAAATTACGTAAGGTTTCTTCTCCTCCTCCTATCCAAGGACAATGCCTATGGCAATATCTAATGCATCGGTGGAGATGTGGAATGGTATTTTCCAATTTGGCCCCCTCAACACCAGTGCTATTGAGATCAACTTTTTGAGTCCTACAAATGCCACTTCACACTTTTCAGACCACTGAAATTCTACATTATTAGTCAAATCATGTAAAGGAGCAACGGTTTTTGCAAAATTTTCCATAAACCTATGATAGTATCCTAAAGCACCAAGGAAACTATGTACCTCAGTTTGTTTGTGTGGTGTGGGTAGATTAAGGATTACCTCTATATTTGTTGGGTCTACCCTAATTACATCTACAGAGATATAATTCCCTAGTACCACACCTTATGTCATCATCATGTGACACTTTTCGTGGCTTAAACATAACCTGGTCGCGATACATCATTCTAGTATTTCCTTCAGTTTATTAAATGTTTGATCAAATTCATCGCCATAAAGAGTGAAATCATCCATATAGACTTCAATTCCTTTGCTGATGAGATCACTGAATATGATCAAGATGGCCTTTTGAAAGGTGTTTGGAGTGTTACAAAGTCCAAATGGTAATACTCTATAAGCAAAAGTGCCCCAGGGACATGTGAATGTGGTTTTATCTTGATCTTTTGGGGTGATTTGAATCTGATTGTACCCATTAAAACCGTCTAGGAAAGAAAAGAATTTCTTTCCTGCCAAAGTATCCAGGACCTGGTCAATGAAAGGCAAAGGGAAGTGGTCTTTTTTAGTGGCTTTGTTAAGTTCCCTGTAGTCAACACAGATGCGCCATTTCCTATTTTTCTTTGGGATGATCACTAGTGGGGAAACCCATCGACTATCTGAGATGGGATATATAAAATTTACGTCCAACAATTTGTGTAATTATTCTTTAACGATATCCCCGAGGTGAGGATTTAATCTTCTTTGTGGCTGGCAGATAGGTTGTGCTTCTTTTTCAACATAATGTGGTGTGTACAGAGTTGTGGATCAATACCTTTCATATCAGAATATTCCCATGCAAAAGATTGCTGGTATTTGGAGAGGACATGAATTAACTTTTGTTGTTGTTGTTCATCTAAATTGGCATTGATGTTTAGAGGCCTCTTGGGTGCGATCTCGATGGGTTTGCTATTATGAACGGTCGTAGTTGGATTTTTTTGTTCCATTAAATCTTCCAGCAGGTCCCCCTCTGCTTCACAGTCTATAACAACTTGGAGCATCTGGCAGTTCGGGTCGCCCATAGTGGTTGGATTATTGATAAACCCACTGATTACATCATCCTCTAACTGATTTTTAAGTTTTAGGACTTCTTCCTACGTAAGAGGGTCTCGTAAATCCCTCTCTAGGTATCGTGGTGGTGGAAATTGTGGATATACAAAAGTTGGACTAGGTTTAGCAGGAGGATATAAAATGAGGTTCTTCATGATACCCCCTCTAGTGATTGTCATATTTCTTGTTCGACATCTTATGTACACATATGGTATTGCAAGCTATGGCTTGCCCAATATCACTGGATTCTCTTCAAGTCCACCTTTTGGATTGATGATGAGGAAGTCCATTGGATATTCCCAAGAGTCGAAGGAGATGGATATATCATGTAATGTGCCAACTAGTCGAACTACTGATCGGTCTACCAACTGCAACATTATTGATGTGGGTTCGAAGGAGTTAAAACCCAGGGTATTGCAAGTTTCCATAGTCAGGATGTTGATGTATGCTCCAAAATCCACTAGTGTATTGGGAAAAGAGCAGCCCTAGATCTGAATTGTTACTATGGGATTCCCCAAATCTACATATTTAACTGGTTCTTGTCTACCTAAAATTAGATCAGATAAGGCTCCTACCAAGCGAACTGTTGATGATGGATTTTTAACTTTTCTGATGGGTTTTCTCCCACATAGCTATTTGATTGTTTTTGCATAGATGGGGATGTCCTGAAGAGCTTGCAGGAGTGGAATCTTTATATATAAATTCTTGAGCTCCCCTACAAGGTCAAAGTTGGGATATACAGTCGGTTTTTCTATCATCAATCTTTTGGGGAATGGAGGGGAGGGTGTTGTACCCTTATCAGGATCTTATGATTCAACTGTGTCCCCCCCCTCGCTTGATTTCTTCTTTTATTTCCACAGTCAGATGTGTTATTATTGGTTGTTTCTCCTGCCCTTGAAAAACATCATTTTCTTCAGGGGAGATTATTCGTCCCGACCTTAATCGTAGTTCGCTGCACCCTACCGAGCTGATCTCTCCTTCTCCATTTTCCATAATCTGGACGAGTTGAGCTGGTTTGTTATTTGGATTTGGGTGAGGTTGGGCTGGTAGTTGAGGGCGCATTTGGGATTGTGGATTTTGGGACAATTGAAGTGGGACTTGTAACATAGGCTAAGTTTGAGGGGCCATCCCCATGGGTTGATACTTTATCCCCACGGGGCGCTGCCAATTCCGATTCTAATTTGGGTTTTGGGTAGTCATGTTGGGTCACTGTGAAGGGTAAATGTTGTTATTGGAGTTTTTACAGGATGAGGTGGGATATTTTGAGTTAGGCTAGGTAGAATTTGTAGTTGGCTGATTCTGCCAAGTAGGGATTATAGTGGGATGGTTTTGCCAAGTGGGATTTATAGGTGGATATTGTTGGGGTTGCGAGTTTTGATTAGTAAACATATGAGCCTTCCATGTGATACCAGGATCTTGTTGGTTATACTGTCCGGGGAAGGAAGAGAAAGGGTCCTGCAATGTATTTGGGGGTCGATTATGCCACTGACAATGCTGAGCCATTAGATATAATGGTTTTGTTTCTTCTTCTGCTTCCCTAAAGATGACTTTCAGTCCAGGAAGCGATGGGAATTGTTCCATGTCGTGATCCTTGGTGTAGATAGCGCAAACCCAAACCGCGTTCGAAGGGAAATCCCTTGGGCCATGTTTCCTTCTGCACCTGTGGAAAAATATGGCTAGCATTTTTTCTACTTCTATTTTTTTTTGTTTGACCTGCAAGACATCCAATTGTGTAGTCAGAGTGCTCAGAATGTCTATTTTAAAGTTTTCTAATAGATTACCAACTTCAGCTCGAGTAACACCCCTGCTGGTAATATTGCTATTTTTAGTGAAGGGGGTATGTATCCCTAATTTGGTCCGTGAACTTCCTCTGGAGCACCTGATGCACAATAGGACAATGTCATCATAATTTTCTTGATAAATATCACCTTTCCCCATTAAATTCAATGTTTCTACCCATTCATCTTTCATACCTTTAATCAAAATTTCCTTAAGTACTTCCCCTGGTAGAGTGCCATAGGGTGATCTTTGTAAATTATATTGAAATCTCTCTACATATTCTTCTAATGATTTAGTTTCTTTTGCAGTCATTTGAAAGATTTCATCTTTTAAGTCTCTAGTTCTACAATAATCCTGATATTTTGTCAAGAAGGCTTGTTTCATTTCATCCCATGAATTTATAGTTCCTCCCCCTAATCCCATGAACTAGCGTAGATCTGCTCCTTTCAAAGTGGAGGGGAACAATTTTAATTTTTGGGGTTCAGAGGTGTAATCATATCCTCTACATAGGACATCAAATTCAAATAAGAATGTGTCTAGATATTCTGAGATTAATCCATGAAAGGTTGGTAGGTTTTGTAGGGGAATAACATTCATGGGGGCATTGGCAATTGGATCAACTATCAGATATTCCAAAGTGGAAGTCTGGGGACATTGTGGATTTTCTTGTGCCATTTGATAAAAAATATGCCAAAAATATTTAGGGATTTCTTGATCTGGATATTTTATTTGAATTGATTGGTTATCTGTTCTTCTAGGGGATCTGATTGCACTCCCTCTGTCTAGAATTTCAGGTATGCCTTCTTCTTTTGCAGGAGATTTAGGATTGTGTGGTGGGTCTGTATTAGTTATCCCACTAGTTTCTCCTTCTCCTTCCTCCAGGATACAAGAGTTTCCATCTCCTAAAGGGTTGAGGGGTAGGATATCTATGATCTAAAAACTTAGCTTGGTCCCTTTAGTTTTGCTATGAATCTCAGCGTGGGTGGCAGTTGGTGAAGCTGCCACCTGAGGGATTCGGGTGGATCCTTTTCTAGGTCCAACCGAGGCTTGAGATTCTACTTTTCAAATGATGTCGTCTATGAAAGTACTTCTTCCAGGGAGCACCGAGCCTTGGGGTTTGGTAATTTTTGGCGGAGGTTTTGTTTTTTCAAGATCTTTCTTCTTAGTCATACACACTTCACACAATAAAAAGGAAAAAAAACACCTATGGAACCTCTTAATGTGTCAGCTGGAGGTAGGCGCTGGTATAAGCATCTTACTTATTGCTTGCATAGGTTCTTACCTTCCATCTTCAATACCTCATCCTCCAGAGGCACAATCTATTCTACCTTTGACATTCTTCCCCGACAACGGCGCCAAAATGTTGAACTCTAAAGATGTCTAAAAACAACCTTATTTTAACATTAATTTATCAACTCGGGGATTCATCTTTTATCTCAAAGAATATTGGAAAAGTCTATGAAGATAGCTTATAGAGGCTAAAATCGTGTAGAGAAAGAAAATATGAGTTTGTCAACAATCAAGTTCCTCAAACATTCATTAAAGATTCTAGGGATTCAAATCTAAAGCTATGCAAAAGGAAAGGAACTAGATAATCTATTGAATTCACTCTATGAGCAGTAATTGAATCTAGATAAAGACTTGTAGAAATTTCTATCATTATGAATCAAAATTGCTGAAAAGAAAAAGGCGAATTAC
Source organism: Picea engelmannii (assembly GCA_009831015.1). Taxonomy (NCBI): domain Eukaryota; kingdom Viridiplantae; phylum Streptophyta; class Pinopsida; order Pinales; family Pinaceae; genus Picea; species Picea engelmannii. The sequence goes on along the minus strand of ML777388.1, from coordinate 1,161,628 downwards.
TCCATCTATGGAAAGAAACAAAGACTGTACTCTAATTGAAAAGAGACAACAATCATATTTCTATTGAAAGGAACAACAACTATATTCTAGCAGAAAGGAACAACAAATGTAAACTAATGAAAGCAACAACAAATGTAAACTTATGAAAGGAACAACAAATGTGAACTTATGAGGAACCTTCATGCATCGAATCTCAGTAATGGGAATTGGAACAATAATCATTCAATACTTCAGGGAATATCTATTTCCTGTAATTGACATGAAACCATCAACACACTTATGCGTTTGTTAACTACTATAAAATAAAATTGAATCACAAGACATAATTTGAGATGATACAATTACAGATCGAACAGTAGCTCCTTCAGACTGGGCCCTCGGTCCTTAGAAGCACTGTTATTAAAAAATCAGTATATAAAAATGGAAAAATTGCTCGAGGCTTCTATTAATTTCATAGCTGGTACAACATTTCTACAAAAACTGCTAACGCATAGCAATTATGTATTCTTTATTCTTGAGTGAAAAATCTCTCTTTTCTTCAAGATCTATTTACCCCTTATATGTTATAATAATCCGGGTAAATTAAGATATCTTGAGGATCGGGAGATCCTCAGGATTGCTTTACTATTACAATGAGTAACTCAATTATCTTTAAAACTTCTTTGCACCATAAAGTCTTCAACCTCCAATAGCTTGCGCATCTTCAAGATTCCCCTTGCTATCTTGGGTTCTACAATATTTAACCAATCCTGCAATAAAACCAAACAAGTCCAATCATATTTAGAATCTATGTAATCTAATCTCCAAAAATCAATGCTAAAGGGTATATTATTCATTTTCTATTATATTTACTTCTAAATAACCGAAAAGTCAATCAAAATAATATCATGAAATGTGGGAAAAATGAAGATATTTATACATTTTTCATAACCTAACAGCATCCACCAACTGGCTATCTGAAGCACTAAGATTCTTCCAGTTGGTGATCATAGGTGTAGACATGGGTCTGCATTCCTCCATCTGAAACTTTCTCAAAATATCTATTGCATACTTCCCCTACCCGAGAAATATGTGACCCTCCTCCTGCCATAACTCCATACCTAGGAAGTAGTGCATCAATCCGATATCACTCATCTCAAACTCTGATGCAAGTCCCAACTTGTACTTAGCTATGAGATCCTTGGCTCCAGTAATGAATAAATTGTCCACATAAAAAATGAGAATGAGCGTGTCCTCAACCTTAATGATGAAATAGAGGTTTGGATCAACATCACACTTCTCGAAGCCCATCGGAAGAAAATAAGTATCAATCTATGAATACCAAGCTCAGGGATCTTGCTTCAGACCATATAGTTCCTTCCTCAGAAGACACACATGAGTCTCTCTGTCACTCACCTAAAACACCTGTGGCTGCTCTATGTACACCTCCTCCTCAATAAAGACATTTAGAAATGCAGTTTTCACATCCATATGGTGAATGCACCAAACCATCTCTGCTGCTATGGAAATGATAGTCCTGATAGAAGTGTATCTCGCAACTGGTGCAAATTTCTCATCATTATCGACTCCCTCAATATGTGAGAATCCTCGTGCCACAAAACGGGCCTTGTGTTTCTCCACGCTGCCATCTGCAACAATCTTGGTCTTGTACAACCACCTGGAAGTCACAATTGACTTCCCCACTAGCCTCAGAACCACATCCCAGACATCATTGCGCACAATGGAGTCATACTTCTCAACTATGGCCTCTCTCCATACCTGATGGTCAATTGCATGTGCAAAATTATGTGGCTTATTATCCTTGATACTCATCACTAGTGCCAAATATGCTCCCAATATGACTGGTGGCCTGCTCTCTTTGATCTAGCTCTTAGGCTCCCCTACATTCTCTATGGCCTCCTTCAGGGTCTCCTGAAACCATCTAGGTCTCCTCTTCCCTGAAGCAGTCAACAGAGAAGTAAGGCCTCTCTACCCAAGAGTAACTGCCTCTGGACTCGTCTCAACACTCTAAGATCCTGAAGATTTTACTCCCTCTGAAGTCTGTGCCCCATCTGACTGAAACTGCTCTGATTGTGACCCTGAAGCTGTGCATGGTGACCCTGTCACCCCTGATAATGGTATACCTGACAACTAAGGCTGTGCTCCCTCTGAGACTGCAACTGGAAACTTTGCATCATCCTCAACTCCAACTCTCGACACAAGAGATCTCGCAAAATCCATATCCTCCTCAAATCTAACATCTCTTCTCACCACCACTTTCCTAAGTGGCGGAATGTATATGTGATAGGATTTTGACACCTCTAAGTATCCAAATAGAATCCCCTGTTGGGTTGTGGGGTCTAGCTTTGTCCTCCTCTCTGAGGGGACATGAGAGAAAGTCAAGCAACCAAATATCCTAATGTGCTCGACATCGGGCCTCTTATCAGTGAAGGTCTCCTCAGGAGTCATCTTCCCCAAAATCCTATGGGGGCTCCTGTTTTGCAGGTAAACTATAGTAGCACATGCCTCTGCCCACAAATACAAAGGAAACCTATAATCATGCAACATAGATCGCGTTGCACTGGTAATGGTCTGGTTCTTCCTCTCAGCAACCCCATTCTACTGGGGGTTGTAAATTACGGTCATATGTATCCTGATGCCATGTTGTGCACAAAATTCTACAAACTGTCTTGAGGAATAATCTCCCCCATTATCCGACTGCAAGACTTTGATCCTCTTTCCCAATTGGTTCTCCACAAGAGCTCTGAACTCTTGGAACCATGTGAAGACCTCACTCTTGGCCTTCAGGAAATAGATCCAAGTCTTCCTCAAGTAGTCGTCAATAAATGTGAGATAATACTCACAAACACTCAAGGACCTCTGAGTCATGGGCCCACACATGTCCATGCGTACTAATACTAGTATCCCAACTGACCTAGTGTCACTGCTGGGGAAAGATGCCTTGGCAACTTGCCAAGCGCAAACCCTCTGCAAACATCTTGATTCTCTATGATGATCTATGGCACTCCGGTCACAATCTCTCTCAGTCCTACAAGAGCCCCATGATGTAGGTGGGCCATCCTATAATGCCATAACTCACATAATTGTCTGCTGCTATTGTTTCTCACTACTAATGCATGAAGTGGCTGAAAAAGAAATCTGAACAGTTTCCCCTCTCTCACTCCAATCACCTGTCCTAAGGCATGTGGAGAACCTCGAGGATGAATCAGTACCTCGGTGCCTTTGAATGTCACCTCAAGACCTCTATCCTGGAGGTTGGAAACTGATATCAGATTCTTCTTCATGCCAGGGACATAAAGAATGTCTGTGAACGATATAGGTGGCAAGCCATCTCTCCAAAAAGAAATTGTGCCATCCTATGCAATTGTGAATACTCTTTCATCACCAAGAGAAATCTAAATCATGACCTCAGTGTCTCTGAGATTAGAGAAATTCTCTCGATATCCCTCGAAACCCCACTATCAATATACCAGATCCTGGGTGTCGTCTCAACTGAAGTGCAGCATGTGAGGAAGGCACACTCTCTCTGAAATTGTGTCTGAAAGTCAATATCCTCTAATGTAGTTGCATTACCACCCTTCTTCTTCTTCCTATTTGGGCACTGTCCAACATAGTGCCCAAACTTATTACAAAAAAGCACTTCAATTTTCTCATATCTCTCTTCTAACTACTTCCCTGAACATTGTTTCCCTCTCCTCCTCCACCCCCTTGTGGTGGGGCCCCAAAATTGGGACCCTGTCAACCCCCATGACTGACCTTCTTCTTTCCCTTTGTCCAAAGAGAAAGTTCCTCCTCACCCTAACCAATCTGTTGTTGTTGTTGTTGTCGTTGTCCAAAAGCCTCGGCTTCTAACCAAATCTCCTCTTGGACGAAGTCATCCCACATCATCTCCCATGTAGGCATGACCTCTCTGGCAACTATGCCATGTACAAATGGACCCCACAGTTTGGTGAAGTTATTCATAGATTGCCTCACCAAAGAGTTAGGGTCAACAACCTCACCGATGGCTCCAAGATCATCTATGATCTGAGTGAAGCGACCAAGGAATGAAGTTACTAAATCATCCTTGAGCATGTGAATTCCCCTGAGTCGGTCATGAAGAACCATATTCCATTTCTCATTAGAGATCTCATACAACTTGCATAGATATTCCCACATATTGTATGCACAAGCCTTCCCCATCAAATGGGGTATGATATGGTCACGAACTGCATCACAAATGGTCCTCTTCGGCTTGTTCTTCTTCTTCCTGAACTCTGCCACCAAAACGAGAGTAGTGACAGGAATGGGGGGAAAATATACCTCAACTATATCCCATAGCTCGAGGTCCTCTAAGACAAAGACCATTCTTGCCTTCCAAGGCGACCAATTTCTAGCCCCTGCTAGCCTATCCTCAACTCGCATCTGAGATGCTGACATGTCTACCAAAATGCACTGCCCAACTGATTCTCACTCTGCCAAGGAAAACACTGTCTCACTCCTGTCAACACAGGTGTGAAAAGAGACAAGTGTTATATGACCTCACTCCTAACAAAATAAGTGTGAAAAGAGGTCAAGTCAAATCAACCTCACTCCTACTATGTAGGTGTGAAAAGAGACTGATGAAAAGTGTCCAAACTACCCAACAATCCTCTGAAAAATTCTTCCCTCTAACAACCACTGAATGAGTCAATGTTTATCCTCAAAAATCTTCCAGAAATCAGTGTATGATAGCCACTCAAAATGCTATCCCAACTTTCCAAAAATTCATCCACCAAAGCTCTGATATCATGTGAAAATTCCAGGTCCTATCAGCTTGCCTTCTTGGTCTGTCTTTGACCAAAGAAAGGATCTAAGTTTCGTCTATCAGGTAAAGTATTTTCTGATGTTTTATAACAGCCAACAATCCAAGTGTCTTTTGATGATTTGTTACGATTATGTTCTCAATTTTAGGTGCTCTAGCATGTCATTTTTATCACCAGAAATTAGTACATGCATCTCAAAATAAACATAACACACCTAAACATCGTTTACTGCTGAAAATGAAATAGATCTAAGAGACTAATACATGCATTTGTAGACACAGGTATTTTTGGTCAACATGACCCTAGATAAACCCCCCCTGGGGGAAAACCAGTTTGGAATATGTCTGTATATATGAGGAAAGCAAAAGAAGGGTTACAATAAACACAATATATGAAAGAACCTGATACAATAGAAACTCCAACTGAGCTTATATACAAGCTCTAAATAAATAGATGTGCCCCAAAATGGTGTGCCCCTCATGCAAACTACCAGAAAAGATCAAATCTAGAAACCCCTCCACAACAATGAATCTCTAGTAGATGGCCTCCCTCTAAAACCAATCTCATTGCAATCTGATGGCTAGATATCCCACCAGGTATGAATAAACCTCCACGACTAATGCGCCCCTCTCAGAAGTAGAATAAATCAAGTAAATAATCAATACAAGTAGCTCCAAGCCTCCATGAATGAAAGCAAGTGACCTCCCTCAAGCATCCTTAAAAAAATGACCTCATCTCCATCCTCCAAGAGCTCCTCTCTCAACAAGCAAAAGACCAAATGAAGAATGTGCCCCTCCTTCACTCTTTGCACCCTTCTTTGACTAGCAAAAGGAAACCTATATATTCAAGGGTGGATATCATCTCATCTCCCATCTAATCGATGGTTGATATCTCCCCATGAATATATAAATCACAAACCCACTTTGGGTTAAGTTTCATAAGTCAACTTATGTCTCTAATTCACCCCTTTGAATTAATAATCACTTTTAGGCCAAAAGTGACTAAATTTCACTTTAACCAAAGTCAAAGTGAAATTAGACAAAAGTACAAGGTACAAAGTGTAATTTCCTTCCCTCATGTGCTAATAAGGTCATAAGCACATGGGGGACACCTCCCAAGGTACAAAACTCAACAACATAGTAATAAAAAATGCAACAAGTGTCAAGGCGATAGTAAATTTTGAACTACCCGACCCATCTTTAGTCAATTTTTGAAATGGTAAAACAATTTTTCCTCTTATTTTATGCTTGCTATCTATTTCGAAATAGTTCAATTTGGAATTCGATTTTATAGCTAAATTAAGACTGGATACAAAATATTCGATTTTGTATCCAAGTCTCTTTGTAAATAAAAATTAGAAATTTGTTGTGAATTATTTTCTAATTTATTAAATTTCTTTTGTCTTTTCAGGAAGTAGGAAATTTTGTTGTTGATCATCTGGAGAAAATACATTCGATTATGCATCTGAATGATTAGTAGTCTCTTTTCTATTTGTCTTGTAAAGAACTTTGATCTATCTTGGATAAAAATCAACTATGTCATAAAGTGGTTTCTAAATCCACTATTTTTGTAATACTTTTTTTTTATGAGATCCTATCCTATCCTACGAGTTAGGAGAAGATGATCTCAAGTCACTTTAAATACTATTCATTTTGTAAGTAACAAACATCTTGGGGCTGGAATGGGTTATAGGCATGTAATTTTCAAAACTATATGGACAAGTGTTTCGCATTTTGGCTTTAGAACACTGTGGCATTGTTCCATCTATGTTTTGACTTTTATATTATGAGATATTGATATGTTACATAGCTTTATCTTCTTTAGCATATGATATTTCATATTGTTGAATGCTTTTTAAATTTTGTCTATAACTTACTGTTTCATAAATTATCATTGTGATCATTATATCAATTTTAATATCATGATTTATGTCTTATGTTTACTTGATTGATAAAATGAGTGCTTTACATTAACATTTATGTTATTGTAATCGTTCATAATTATAAGATCATTGGACATACATGTCTACTTTTTTGTTCTTATATCCTAGCTGTCAATAAACACCTGGAGTTTATTCGAGAGGCATTCATACAAGCCTGTCATAGATTCCTCTTACAGGAGAGACAGTTGGAGTTTTGGATCACACAGAGACATAGACACACCATGAAACTAATATCAGGTTAGCTTTATTTCCATTTTATTTATGTCATTTTATTTATTAACGAAATAGGACAATTTTAGTTTGGCTTTGACCATCACTCTATTCTTGTTTCAAATAATGTTTTATTTAAGTTTTTAGATCTTAAATTACAAAACAGAAAATACAAAAACATGTTCTTTCTTTATCTATTTTTGAAAACAATTACCAAACATTGGTTTTGAAAGGTATCCATTAAAAACTTTCAATCTATAATTACTCTGTACATAATGGCATGTTCATATTTATCTTTTTGTTGAATGTATTTGTAAATAATTAAATTAAATTTTATTTATTATTATAGTTTTAACATTAGTTAGTTTATTTATTTTATTTGTTTTAGGACCCTAGTTGGCTAACAGAGCCATTAAAAATGTCATAATAGATTACACCAAACGGCTTGGGTTATTTAGACAACCCCAGTCCGAATCTATTCCTCCAATTGACGACAGGTCAAATTTTCCCATCAACAAATGGCGCTAGAAGGGGGGCCTGAATTCAAATGATGGAACATGGAGGTTGCAAGAATCCTCCCCCACACACTCGCTCCCCCGTCGTAACACATAGTCACTTAGACAACAATGTTATACTTGAAACAACAACTACTTCAAACTATAATCCTGAGATTCTCGTTGAACTAGTGACACCAACCCCTCAAGGGGCCGACGCCCAAGAAATTGTTCATCAGTCACTCATAAGAACACACAGTGACCTAGCCCATATCAAAGAACTTGGTAGGCCACTTAGTCAACCCCTTGACTTCTCATATATCCAATAACAACTTGAAGGCACTGGTCTGCTCCAAAACCCATTAGGCGAACATACTACTAATCCTACCGAAACACGTATTCTTGGAGACTGGGGATCTAGTATTCCACCTTGCCCACCTGGTTCATCTCACTCCTCTTCAGGAGGAGAATCATCTGACGAAGGAAGTTCCTCATCTAAATCATCTTAGCCTTCAACACCACCAATTCCCATGGCAAACCAAAACAATCCCACCATACCTTGGCTCAATCAAAATGTCGTGGTTGTGCCCGGACCTCAACACCCATTACCAAAACACCCGGAGAAATGGTTGCCTAAATTTGATATAGATTCTAAAGAGTCTATTGAGGATCACATAAAAAAGTTTATGTTAGACATTAGAATTCAAAATGTAGAGCATGAAGATGTAGTATGCAGACTCTTTCCTTATACATTTGAGGGAAATGCCTCCACATGGTATTTTTCCCAATAGCCCCAAACCGTTGTCTCTTGTGAAAAATTTGAAACCTGTTTCTTAGAGAAGTTTGGAGATGATAAATCTCCTGAAGTATTGGTTATGGAGCTCTCCAGTCTAAAAATGAATCCTAAGGAAAAAGTAAAATATTTTAACCAAAGATTTCTTACCTTAAAGAATAAAATCCTTGCAGATTCAATGTCTGCAGAAAGTCTAATTGTCACATATTACATTAAATCCTTGCACAATAATATCGCCATGTGGGTCAAAAGGTATAAAAATAATACTCTATTAGGATCCTTTGAGGAAGAAAGCCAAATTGAAAAGGATATATTAAGATAAAAAGACAATATCAATAGTGAAGCTGAAACAATTCCATCATCTAAAAAGAAAATAGAGATCCTCACTAGGCCTCCTCAAAATAAAAATCAACCTGAAACCTTAGACTTAGAAAGCTTGCAGAAATATTTCCAAAAACTTTCCAATCAAGTCGTGGACTTGAAGAGATCATCTGAGGAAGCATCCTCAAAAAAAGGAAGTTTTAAACCTCCTTTCAGAAAACCTTTTCCCCCCAACCAGCCAAACCCAACCACTGAAGGTCTAAATTTCGAAAGCTTGCAGTGCGCTTTGCAAACGATCTTAGAAGCACATGATAATTTTGTTGTTTCCCCTCCTGAAATTTTTGAAGACATCGCTGAGGAAAAAGTACCAAAAGAGGAGGAATCATCCCCCAATACCTTCAGTCACTTCTCTGACAGTATTTTTCAAGAAAATTTTGAAACTGTCCACCCCTACAACACAAGAAGCAAGACACAAAACAAACCTTCTTTTGAGGTGAGTAATAATGTTTTTCCAAAATAGTTGAAGCAAGATGAAATTAAACAAAGTTTAGCATCCCCTGTTTTAGAATACGATTTAATTGAAGATCTAAAAAAACTGAGGGCTAACATTTTTGTTTTTGAGTTGCTGAAATTTCCCCTTATTTTGCAGAAAATGCTTCAAAGTATCATTGAAAATAGTAAAAAAAACGATCCTAACAGAAAGAAAAATGTAGAAATTGGTTCAAAAACAGCCAAAAGGATCCCAACTAAAACGACATATGAACCTCCAAATAAAAGGGATTTACCTGAAAAAACTGTATCAAATGTAGATAAAACTGTTTTAGGGACAACAACTAAAAATCAACAGAATTTTGTTGTTAACACTCGGAAAAATGTCTCGCCTTTCTTGTTAACCTTTGAAATTTTTAAAAGGAATGTACATAATTGTATGGTCGATTCCAATGCATCATCAAACATGATGCCTCTATCTGTTTGTAAAAAAATTAATGAAAAACTTAAACCTTATGATCTAAAAATCATTCAGCTTGATCAGACGAACGTCAAGGTAATTGGTGAGCTTAAGAATGTTTCAGTTAGATTATATTCCAATCCTAAGGTTCACCAGATTATTGACATTATTGTTGTTGACATCCCTGAAGTCTATTGTTTGTTCTTAAGCAGGGACTGGTCCGAACAACTGCATGGTTACGTTGCCACAGATTGGTCTCATTTGTGGTTGTGAGAAAATGAGCAACCAAATAGAATCAGGATAAATAGAGAATGATATCTTAAACACACCATGACAAATTTAAATGATGAAAATGAACCATTCACCACATATTCCAATTCATTTGAAACACAGGGAATGAACACCTTATTTGGTAATTTTATGTCCGAAATTTCTTCTATTACTAATCTTGGGCAGCAATCAGAAGTTATGACTTATACTCAAACATTAGTTTTGCCAAACATGCCAAGTACTACCAACAAAGCTAAAATATGGTCATTGTATTTTGATGGATCCAAATCCAAAGAAGGAGCTAGTGCAGGATGTGTACTCATTGATCCCGTGGGTAATAAGACTTTCATTGCCTGTTGGTTAGAGTTTGAGTGCACCAATAACACCACCGAATATGAAGCATTTCTACAAGGGCTTAATAAATATTTGGATATGGACATGCAGAATTTAATGGTAGTTGGTGATTCAGAAATCATGGTTAGGCAGGTAAGAAACTCCATACATTGCTTATCGCCACATCTGAAAATCTACCAAACTGAGTTATGGAGTTTAATGCAAAATTTTTCAGCATTTAACATAAATTCCATTCCTAGACTAAGTAATTTGGAGGTTGATTTATTGGCTAATGTCTCTTCTAAACTATTGCCCGCAGAAGGTATTTATCCTAATGCCTTTTTGATTGAATTGTTGTTCAGGCCGTTGATCCCAAACAACATCACCAATTGGAGAGTGTTCGATGATGACCAGCAGATCATCAACTTTTTTCATATGGAAGACACCTTCTAAGGAACAATCATTGATGAAGGAACTCATGATGAGAAACTCTGGAACTTCATGGTAATATTAGATCCTAGATCTCCTGAATCGATGTCTGATCTGGTAAACTCTATCCCTAGATCTGTTGTAAGACTAGAGAAATTTTATGACCTGCATGATAAATTTAGAGGGTCACTTAATTGTAAAATGAATAGTGCTTCTTTGATTTACGAGTCGGTTAATTTAGGAACAAAAGACGATCCTCAAAATATTAATAAGGGAATGGGATGCTCTGAACAAGAACGATCTTCTTTCATAAAAAAATTCAAAGAATTTAAAGACGTTTTTTCTTGGACCTATGATGACTTTAAAACATTTGACCCTAGCATCATACAAAATGCCATCCCCATGAAACCACAGACTCAGCCTTTTCAACATAAATTGAGGAAGATGCACCCTAAATTAGAACCTACTGTTAAAAAAGAACTGAATAAATTACTAACTACAAAGATAATTTTACCGGTAAGGCACACACAATGGGTGTCTAACCTAGTCCCTGTAAGGAAGAAGAGTGTTGAAATTCGACTCTATGTCAATTTTCGTAACCTAAACCGATCATATGATAAAGATAACTACCATTTTCCTCCAATGGAACAAATTTTGCAGAAGGTGTCTGGTTCCAAAAGACTGTTTTTATTAGATGGATTTTCGGGATACAACCAGGTCCTCATGTCTCCCTCAAATCATCTTAAAACCACCTTTCGCACCCCATGGGGCACTTATGCCTATAGGAAGATTCCTTTTGGGATTATAAATGACAGTGCCACTTTTCATAGAGAAATGGACATTGCTTTCTATAGTCTCATAAATCAATCAGTTGTGGATGATGTTACCATCTTCTCTAAAGACAAGAAAGATCACTTGTCTCACCTTAGGATTGTCCTTGAACAATGTCACAAGTATGGCATATCCCTCAACCCTAAGAAATCATTATTTGCAGTGGACTAAGGTAAACTACTTGGGTTTATAGTGTCTAAGGATGACATGATTATTTACCCTGAAAGAAACCAAGCTATTTCTAAGCTCCCCCCTCCCTCCTCAAAAAAATCCATGCAGTCCTTTTTGGGAAAGATTAATTTCGTCAGAAGATTTGTTCCAAGTTTCTCAGAAATGGTTAGACCATTATAGAAATTAATTAAAAAGGATGTTATGTACTGTTGGGGACCACAATAAAGTCAATATTTTGACCTCATTAGAAAAGAAATAGTAGAAGCTCCTTCCTTGATGAGTCTCGATTTCTCTCAGAATTTTACTCTTTACACCTTTGGTTCTGACCGATATTATGTTGTTGTGTTAACATAGAAAAACACTGAAAGTAATGATATACCCACTTCCTTCATGAGATCATATTTCAAAGGAGAATATATTAAGTATCCAACAGTATATCAACACGCATATGTTGTTTTTAAAGCAATGAAACACTTCCGGTCATACCTGCTGAAATCCAGAACCAAGGTTATTGTTCCTTACCCCGCTTTAAGAAACCTGTTAGTACAAAAATAACTGGGTGAGAAAAGGAAAAATTGGATGATGTCCTTACAAGAGTATGACCTCGAAATAACCCCTCCACAAATTGTTAGAGGCCAAGGCCTATGCAAACTAGTTTTCGATTCAGTTAAAAACATGAAAGTCAAATTAACACCTTAACTGTAAATCAGCATAACGAAACACAAATTAGTTGTGCACAAGTTGCTGCCAATTCTTGGTATGAGAATGTTGAATTTTATTTGACACATGGATATGCTCCTCGCCACCTTGATCCTAAAAACAAAAGAGCACTCAAGTTAAAATCTTCATCTTTCCAATTAATAAATGATGTTTTATTTCGAAAGAATTTTGACGGTGTTCTTATGTGTTGTTTAGAAAAGTAAGAATCAGAAAAAATACTATCTAAACTTCATGCAGATGAATCTAGTGGACACTTCGGTGAAGAAACCACTGCTCACAAAGTGTTAAGAGCTGGGTACTATTGGCCCACTTTGTTTAAAGATGCCCATGTGTTGTGTCATAAATGTATAGTTTTCCAAAAGGTTGCAGGACAAGTTAAGAAGGCAACATTTGCTTTGCAACCTATCACTGTAGATTCTTCTTTTCAGCAATGGGGTCTTGACATCATAGGACCGATTAATATTTCTTCCTCACAACAACATAAGTATATTATTACAGCTATGGATTATTTTACCAGATGGTCTGAAGATGGACCTTTGAAAGTGGTAAACACGAATCAAGTAGTATCTTTCCTTAATTCACATATCATCACTCAATTCGGCATTCTCGAATGTTTGGTCTTTGATAACGCATCTTATTTCTCATCCCTTGATATGAATGTCTTTTCCTTAGAAAAATGGATTAAAATAAAATATTATGCCAGCTACTACCCTCAAGGAAATGGTCTAGCAAAATCAACAAATAAAAATTTAATCAAGATCATTAAGAGGACAATTTCGTAAAACCATAAGAATTGGCACAATGCACTATATAATGCACTTTGGGCTGATAGGGTGACACCAAAAACCTCTATTGGTAATTCCCCTTTCTTTCTCATATACGGAAGAGAAGCAATCCTCCCTCCACATAGTTTACTTCCATCTCTGCAATTTTCGTAGAAAGTCCAAGAAGAGGATTGCCCTCCTTTGGAAAGTCAAATTAATGCCTTGTTAAAACTGGAGGAAGTAAGATCACAAGAAAAAAAGAAACTCAATAAGCACCAGCAAATTGTAAAAAGATGGTTTGATTCAAATTATTCTTCAAATAGGAATTTAGATGTTAGAGACTTGGTTCTTAAATGGGATAAACCGCACAAGGGAAAGGGGAAACACACCAAGTTCTAGAATTTGTGGTAAGGACCGTTTGTAATTTCTGAAAAATTAGGTCCCAACTCTTTCCATCTGCACAATCTGGAGGGACATCTAGACACTTTCTCGGTGAATGGACAAGCTCTCAAAAGGTATTTCTCCTGATGATTCCAGATCCACCTCTTTGTACATATCTTTGTTTTTGTTTTAATTTTATTTTTTATTTTTTATTTTGGTTCTTTTCATTTTGCTTGCTTTTGGTTTGTTTCTGAATAATTATGTCTGTGTCACCATTTCATTTATGGAAGGAAAATTAGAATTTTTATCCAAGAGAAACAACTGATGAATTTTCAAAGCATCGTGCTATAAATTGCTAAAACTTAGATCTGCAGAAGAAAGTTCCCACTCAAAATAGTGTTGTTGGTTTCTTTTCAAAATATCGAGAGGACAACGATTATCATTAATAAAACTCTTAACATTGTCCATGTTTTTAAGAAAACAACTCGATTATACCTTCTTGTCCTTAATATGGTTTCTTAACATGAATCTAAGTGTTCAAATCATGGTAAAGATCATTTTAAAAAATAGATGAATTATATAAGATCAATTTCTTTTTTCAAAATCTGAAATTTTCAGTATCACCCCACTCTCTTGAATATCATAAAGTTTTTGCAAATTTGTAAATTAATTCTAGAGAGTTGAAAGCACTGCAAGGTGTGGGAAGTGTTTGTAAACCCATCGAGACATTGAACAAGTCTGCTGAAAGCAGGTAAATGCATCCATGATACCAAGGCAACCTCTACGGGGTACTGAACAAGCCTGTTGGCAGCGAAGCAATGTCGGGTTCAAGAAAATTATCAGGTATATCCCTTCAAATTAATCCAAGAATAAAAATGTTCTTCATCATGAATGGGTGACTTTTGGATAGGATATAGGTGTTAGAGTGGGTTAAATGACATCCCTGTCGAGGCTATGGACACCTGCTGGCAGCAGTGGTCCTGTCAACAGTATCAGAGGTGGTTTCCTAAAGCATTGTATCGCTTGTAATCTAGAATCGATACCAGATTACATCTTTGACAGAAACACATTTGATGATGGACTATGTTATTCCCTGATTTTTTCATACTTGATTTGTTGTCAGTTGCTTCTCAAATCTTCATTTTTCTTATTCATCCTAACATGAAATTTTTGGTGATGAAGAGATAAGTGCTTCACAGAGTACGTCACCATTGTTGGTAGCCACACATGTTTTTGATTTTTTAAACATGATCGAAAGGCATTACATTTTCTGTAGCTTCCATCACCCTGTCTATAAACACTTTTACGAGTTTATTATGACTGATTGGCTTAAAGCCTGATTTAATAATGTTTACTATTTTGATTTTTCGACTGTTTTATTTTAATTCATGACTGCAAGCATGAATTAAAATAAAACTTGGCTTGTTATTTTAGTGATTTTATGCCTTAGGTATATCGTTTAACAAACCTTTTCATATGAAATTGAATTATAGATTTTATAAAATGGTTGTTAGATGTATTTTTGTGTTAATATGATTATTGTTTCAATGGTTTGATAGTTTTCAATTTATCAAGAGCCTTTGATACATTGGTTAGTCCTCTCACAAATTTAGTGTTCATATCAATAGACTTTCAAATGAATACATTCTTGTTGTACCTACGTCCTTACCTCACCTTGCTAGCTTAATGTATTAATGAGCCATTCATTGCATACACAAGGTTTCGGTACCCCTTTTGTCGGGCTCTCATCACAAGGAATGGTAAATATTTTTTCAATCAAACCCTTGATGTTTACGCCCACTATCTGTGCTATGATAACACACAGGCTTTGTTATGTTCATTTCTCCATTATCCATCCAGATTTTTTCTTATTTCTCCTACCATTCAAACCTAAAACTATCCTGAGTTATCCCTCTTACATTCTAGTCACATTTGACATGGCTCTTGTCATTCGCTTAGAGTCTAATGGGTGCCAGGATTCACTCTCTCATGACGATGCGATTGAGGAATTAAAAAGACAAGGCTGGGATTATTTCCTTACAAGATTTGAAGGCTATAAACTTCAGGTGGAGAATGTTTCTGCACAGAACTTTGATGGTTGCAGAACAAAAATTGGGGATACATAGTTAGAGTTGACCAAGGGGTTTGTGAGTGAAGCAATAGGGCTTCCATCGACTGGTGAGAAATGGTTCAGAAACTCATGAATTGAATGAGTACCATGGTGCCTCTTCATGACGTCTCGAAAAATCAACTGTTGCGAAAAAGGTATTCCCATCTCCCTAGTTAAACCTAGGTGGCATAGCTTGTTGTTGATTCTCAAACAATTCATGACCTATGAGGGTCGATACAGATTGGTCTTCCTCTACCATATCCAGTTACTCATGAATTTCATTTTTTTTGAATTAGACATGCCATTTTATCTGTTGAGAAGTATCTATAAAATGTCTAAGAGATATAAAAGACAAAGTGTTGATTCAAGCCTCTTCCATCACGGTTTGATTAAGATTTTGTTGATGCATCACTTGTCCACCATGGGTGACTGTTGGGAAAGTTTCTTGATAAGGAATAGTTTTTCCCAGACTCTTCCTATAGTAAACCCTAGCTTATACGTGCCACTGATTAAAAGCCAGTCCAGTTTTTCAATTGATACACCAGACTCTACCAATAGAAACCCTCTAGACGTCAGGATGCCAACTAAGTCTTCACCTACAAGATATTATGAGAAAGGGAATGTTGAATTGAAGGTTATAAATCCTTTTGTTCTTGAAATTGAAGTTATCCCGAATGTTTTTATTAACCTGGATGTTGAGAAACCTCGCGAAGGAATAAAAAATAAATGCACAGACTTAGGGTTCAAAAACAAAAGGGCAGATCGCCAAATTTCGAGAAAGCTTAAGAACCGATCCGACACTTGTATGAGCTCGATCGGTCCGATCGAGATTGATGAGTGTTCGAACCCTAAGATAGAATATTTTCTTGTTATAAAAGACCTAGATTTGCAGGGTTATAGGAAGAAAGTCATTGCTCCTACTGAACTCTACGACTTTGTGACAAATTTTCCACCGTGCCTCAAAGGTAAGGAGGGGTTCTCTGGTATTAGGCTTGATTAGAAGAAGATAACAGATAAGGTAGATGCACCCATGTTTGACTGTCCACTCCATCGACCCACCATCTGTCCTGTACAGTGTGATTTTTTCTTCCATTGGATCGAGCAGTATTACACCGACATACCTGTCCTTCAGACCCGAATTAAATCGCTTACTTCTCAAAATGATTTGTTAAGAAAAGAAAATTTGGACCTCAAGGCGCACGCAAAGAGGAAATCTAAATGCATCAAGAGAGCAGGAAACATAGTAATAAAAAATGCAACAAGTGTCAAGGTGATAATAAATTCTGAACTACTCGACCCATCTTTAGTCAATTTTTGAAATGGTAAAACAATTTTTCCTCTTATTTTATGCTTGTTATCTATTTCGAAATAGTTCGATTTGGAATTCAATTTTATAGATAAATTAAGATTGGCTATAGAATGTTCGATTCTCTAGCCAAGTCTCTTTGTAAATAAAAATTAGAAATTGGTTGTAAATGATTTTCTAATTTATTACATTTCTTTTGTCTTTTCAGGAAATAGGAAATTTTGTTGCTGATCATCTGGACAAAATACATTTGATTATGCATCTGAATGATTGGTAGTCTCTTTTTTGTTTGTCTTGTAAGGAACTTTGATCTATCTTGGATAAAAATCAACTCTATTATAAAGTGGTTTCTAAATCCACTATTTTTGTAATAATTTTTATTTTATGAGATCCTATCCTATCCTGTGAGTTAGGAGAAGGTCATCTCAAGTCACTTTAAATACTGTTCATTTTGTAAGTAACAAACATCTTGGGCCTGGAACAGGTTATAGGCATGTAATTTTTAGAACTATATGGACAAGTGTTTCGCATTTTGGCTTTAGACCACTGTGACTTTGTTCCATCTATGTTTTGACTTTTATATTATGATATATTGATATGTTACACAACTTTATCTTCTTTAGCATGTGATATTTCATATTGTTGAATGATTTTTAAATTTTGTCTATAACTTACCATTTCATAAATTATCACTGTGATCATTATATCAATTTTAATATCATGATTTATGTCTGATGTTTAGTTGATTGATAAAATGAATGCTTTACATTAAGATTTTTGTTATTGTAATAATTCATAATTATAAGATCATTGGACATACATGTCTACTTTTCTGTTCTTATATCCTAGTTGTCAATAAACACCTAGAGTTTATTCGGGAGGCATTAGTACAATACTGCCATAGATTTCTCTTACAGGTGAGACAACTAGAGTTTTGGATCGCACAGAGATAGAGACACAGTATGAAACTAATCTCAGGTTAGCTTTATTTCCATTTAATTTCTGTCATTTTATTTATTAGAGAAACAAGACAGTTTTAGTTTGGCTTTGACCATCACTCTATCCTTGTTTCAAATCATGTTTTATTTAAGGTTTTAGATCTTAGATTACAAAACAAAAAATACAAAGACATGTGCTTTCTTTATCTACTTTTGAAAACAGTTACCAAACATTGATTTTGCAAGGTATCCATTAAAAAATTGCAATCTTTAATTACTCTGTACATAATGGCATGTTCATATTTATCTTTCTATTGAATGTATTCGTAAATAATTAGATTAAATTTTGTATATTATTATAGTTTTAGAATTAGTTAGTTTATTTTTTATTTTTTTGTTTTAGGACCCTAGTTGGCTAACGGAGCCATTAAACCTATCAAAATAGATTACACCAAATGGATTGGGTTATTTAGACAACCCTGATCTGGATCTATTCTTCCAGTTGATGACAAGTCAAATTTTCCCATCAACAGTGAGAACGAACTTGTCCCATGTCGAGTTGAACTACATAGTTACCGAGAAGGAATTCTTGGTAGTAGTTCATGCTATCAATAAGTTTTACCACTACATCACAAGTTACAAAGTATTTGTACATGCATATCATTCTGCCATTAGATTTCTCATGAATAAACCCATAACTAATGGTCCACTGACTAGGTGGCTCCTGCTATTGCAAGAATTTAACATCACCATTCTTGACCGACCTGTAAAGGAGAATTTGGTAGATGATTTTCCTTAAATGAATAAAAAATGAGGATGATGATATTCCTATAGATGATAGTTTCCCAGATGAGCACCTTTTTTCCCTTTCTGTAAATACCCTATGGTTTGCAGATATGGAAAACTATTTGGCTACTAGGAAGTTACCATCTCATTTGTCACCTCATGAAAAGCATAGAATTATTACGCAAAGTGCCAATTACTCTTGGGTTAGTCATGACCTTTTTTGTATAGGTCCTTATTTGATTATTCGTAGATGTGTCCGAGAAGATGAGATACCAGAAATACTACGAAGTTGTCATGATGGACCATGTGGTGGCCATTTTTCTAACAAACATACAACATATAAGGTGTTACATTCATGTTACTATTGGCCTAGCATTTTCAAGGATGTTGGCAAGTATGTGAGGAGTTGTGATAGTTGTCAAAGAATAGGGAAACCCATGCCAGTTGATGAAATTCCCTTGCATGCCCAAGTTATGATATAACCTTTTGAGAAATGGTCCCTTGACTTTGTAGGACCAATTTCACCCATGTCTCATAAGAAAAATTATATTTTGGTTTGTACAGATTATGTCACCATGTGGGTAGAGGAAACATCCCTATTTAGGGCTACAGAAAAATACATTGTCGAATTTATTTATGAAGACCTCTTTACCCGCTTTGGTGTTCCTCATGAAATTGTTACAGACCAAGGCACTCAATTCACTTCCAAGCTAATGAGATAACTAACAGAGAAATATGGGATTAAACACTATAAATATTCTCCATACCACCCACAAGCTAATGGTTAGGGAATGTCCACAAACAAAGTTCAGGAAGCTATCTTAACCAATATTATTCAATTAAATCATCAAGATTGGGATGATAGGCTTCTAGAGATATTGTGGGAATATCAGACCACTTGGAGAAACACCACTGGGCATACCCCTTATGAGCTAGTGTACGAGAAACAAGTACTTCTACCAATAGAATTCCAAGTAAGGACCTTACATATTGCCACATAATTTGGATTAAACTTAGATGAGGCTCATAAACAACGAGCCCTATAATTAATTGATTTGGATGAGATGAAGCAAGATTCTATCCAACGAACAATATTAGTCCAAAACCAGAGAAGCAAGTGGCATAATAAGTTTATCAAGAAGAAACACTTCCAACCTGGTGATTGGGATATGTTGTTTGAATCCCTATTTAAAAAATTCAAAGGAAAACTCACCACTCGGTGGTTGGGTCCTTATGAGGTAGTCACTGTATATGAAAATGGATTTGTGAAAATCAAAACAATTGACGATGGACAAGTCTCCTTTGTAGTAAATGGACACTGACTCAAACTTTATCATAGGCCCATTTCCAAAGAATATTTTCTATAGGTAATTTCAACTAACAAAGCATTGGCCTTAGTAGATGGGGAAGTCCCCCCTTGTCCTTGAATGTTTTTTGAATTTCCAACTGTACATATGTAAATAATTTTGAATCTTTTTGATAAACAATCCTAGAGATTTCTATAGGTATTTATTTCACTAGGAGTAGACAGTTTCAAGGAAATATAAAAGAAGGATTTTTCTTCAAAATATTCCTCTATTTGAACCTTGTTGTCTACTAAGAATCAAATGAATAATGACTTGTTGTAATTAGCCATATTTTTGCAAATATTTTTCATCTTCTTTTTCTCAAGGCATCTTAAAAAGAAGTTGCTCTTAAAATCTTCACCACTGTATAAGGAAGTGATACCGTAAACATCAAGCTTAGAGGTCTCTCGTACAGTTTCCCCAAGAAACCTGAGTAAGTGAGTAAAGTATATTTATTAAAGAGTAACAAGGAGGTCTAATTAGAGGTAAGAGTAACAAGGAGGTCTGATAAGAGTACCATCCACTACACACTAAAAATACTTGATTATATCATATATTTAGATAGGCTACATACGCTTAAGTATCCCTTACATCAGGAAAATCACTAAGGAATATATAATGGAAATTCATCCTCTAACATAAATATCATCCCAATTAAAAAAGAAAAAAAGAAAAAAAAATGTTTTCAGAACTGTTCCCCCATCTTCTTGCACAAAACAATCTTATTTACTAAAATATTAAAAGATTGAGGGCTAATCTTTGAGGGTGTAAGAGTCTAACCCGCCAGGATACTGAACAGGTCTACTGGTAGTGGGTACTGGCCTATGGTATGTGTTAGACATCAAAATTACTCATTTCAATAGTGTCACAAGTGTCGTCATTACAAGTTTTGTAAGTGTCACATCTTGTTCGCAAGTGTCGCATCTTGACTACAAGTGTTGCAAGTGTCACAAACATCATACTACCATATTTCCCATGTTGTGCCTCTAACGAAATCACAAAGACACTTAAGACACCTCAAAGGCTAGTTTGGAAGAAGAGAAATTAGTTGACAGGGAGTACAAACCTTTTGCCATTTAAAGAACCACTAAAAAATGAATTTTGGAGAGGAGCACTCCCCTACCCACTGTCAGGGAGTGTTGGAACTCTCTAAGCCTCTTTGGGGGAGTGTTTGAGCACCATGTGCACCCTTTTGGGGGAGAAATACCCTTTTCTGAGAATTTTTTGGGTTTGTGGAGGAAAATAAGGGAAGAATCCCTCAATTCCTGAAGGTAGTTGGATTCGAAGAGATGGTCAAGGCACACTAGCATATTTGGGTCATTTTGCGACAGTTATTTCACCGCTATTGCGATGTTAAGTCGTTGATATTGCGACGAATATGGATTCTTTGAAGTGTCATTTTATGTGACATGGAATTTGCGACGAACTTGAACAAACGTCGCAAAAGAGACAATACAGGAAAACAATGTGAAACCAACATTTCGTTTAAATTGTGAAACAACTTTTATAGCAAAACCGTCACATCAATAGAAGTGCTCGTCGCATAGGTGACAAAATTTTTTCATTGTTTACATAGAAAAACCGTCACATCAATAGAAGCTTTTGTCGCCTATACGACGACAACTTTTTGTTGTTTATATAGAAAAATCGTCGCATCAATATAAGTTGTCGTCGTACATGCAACAACAACTTTTTGTTGTTTATATAGAAAAACCATCGCATCAGTAGAAGGTGTCATTGCACAAGCGATAACAAATTTTTGTCGTTTATATAACAAAATCGTGGCATCAATAGAAGTTGTCGTCGCATAGGCAACAACAACTTTTTGTTGTTTATATAGCAAAATTGTGGCACCAATAGAAGTTTCCGTCACATAGACGATGACAACTTTTTGTTGTTTATGTAGAAAAACCGCGGCATCAATAGAAGTTGTTGTCACATAGGCGACGACCCAAATTTATTTAAAAATAAATAAAATTTATTTTGGGCTGCAATTTTGATATTAATATTAATATTACCATAATAGACTTAAGACTAGTCTATTATATGAAAGTTCACAATCATTCACATCATAAGTTTCAAAGGCATAACTAAAATATGTTTCTCTCCTTCATATGGTAGCTAACAACAAGATAAAATATGTATTATACCATGTCATACATAACACTATTTCACACTTGCTATATGATCATTTCATACGTGCTCATTATGAACAGTTGCATACAACCCACTCAAAACTATCATTCAAAGTAAACAACATAGCATAATCTTCAAGATTAAGACAACTAGTCAAAAATGATATTATCCAAAGCACAACAAGTACAATTTCATGTTCAACAATTAAATACATCCATGCATTCATATCAATAGACATGCATTCAAATTAATGGACATATACAATCCTATTCATGAATAATAACTTCACTCTGCATAAATAAGAGGTCTACTCATTCAATGCATACATGACACTCAAGGGTGGTTACAACTAAGTCTTGTTAACAAAAAAAATATACCACCAAATATTATTGGTTTAACATCAATCAAACTCATTCATAGTATCCCTAAGACAAATTCCTCTTACTAGATATCTACAACACCGTGGATGAAAGGTATCTTCAGTTTTAAACATGACAATCCTTAGGAACAAGGTTCATACATTTAAACCCATATACACTAAATAAAGGTAAGGAAGATCAATCTATCAACCTCTTAACCTTCTAGGTAAACAACCCATCAATCAATAGGCCATTGAACATATGAATCAATAATGCATAACATTTATACATGTCAAAACATCCAAAGGGTGGACACCATTAAGTCTTGATGATAATACCAACAAATGATCCAATATAATCACTTACATCAATATTAGACGTCTTCATACTAGTTACAAAATAATCTCTAATCAACAACTTCATATAGTTATGAATATGAAGGAAAAAACTAGTGAGCCTAGCAACCATAGGGAATCCCCCTTGACTTGGGTCTACCCTTTGTCTAAAGTGCAAAGGAGAGTTGGTGAGGTGACAATGGCCAACATCCTAGTTCCACAAATCTTCAGCGAGGTGTTGGACTTTACATTTTGGGTATGATATTGTGTGGAAACATTTTTCCACCATTGTCAAGGATAAAGTTTGTTTCCTAGAAAACATCAGTAGATTAGCTACACCTTTTGGATGAGGGTACATTATTGAATATCTATTCTCATCTTGACGACTCCATTGAGGGAATAAGTCTTTTTCTCTTTGCATATTTTAAGACTTGTTCTTTGTAGGTGAAGCAAACAACAATTGAAGACATCAAATATTCACCTTGGTGAATCCACTCATCTCTATTTGGAAACTATGAAGGTATATCTTGTAGAAAAATATAAGAACTTACATCAATATTAGACATATTCATATTGGTTACAAAATAATCTCTAATCAACAACTTCATATAGTTATGAATATGAAGGAAAAAACTAGTGATCCTAGCAACCATAGGGAAGCTCCCTTGACTTGGGTCTACCCTTTGTCTAAAGTGAAAAAGGGACTTGGTGAGGTGACAATGGTCAACATCCTAGTTCCACAAATCTTTAGTTGGGTGTTGGAGTTTACATTTTGGGTATGAGATTGTGTGGAAACATTTTTCCAACATTGTCGAGGATAAATCTTGTTTCCTAGAAAACATCATTAGATTAGCTACACCTTTTGTATGAGGGTGCATTATTTAATATATATTCTCATCTTGATGACTCCATTGAGGGAATAAGTCTTTTTCTCTTTGCATATTTTAAGACTTGTTGTTTGTAGGTGAAGTAAACAACAATTGAAGACATCAAAGATTCACCTTGGTGAATCCACTCATCTCTATTTGGAAAGTATGAAGGTATATCTTGTAGAAAAATATAAGCACATACATCAATATTAGACATCTTCATACTGGTTACAAAATAATCTTTAATCAACAACTTCATATAGTTATGAATATGAACGAAAAAAACTAGTGAGCATAGCAACCATAGCGAAGCCCCATTGACTTGGATCTACCCTTTGTATAAAGTGAAAAGGAGAGTTGGTGAGGTGACAATGGCCAACATCCTAGTTCCACAAATCTTTAGCTAGGTGTTGGACTTTACATTTTGGGTATGACATTGTGTGGAAACAGTTTTCCACCATTGTCGAGGATAAAGTTTGTTTCCTAGAAAACATCGGTAGATTAGCTACACCTTTCGTATGAGGGTGAATTATTGAATATCTATTCCCATCTTGATGACTCCATTGAGGGAATAAGTCTTTTTCTCTTTGCATATTTGAACACTTGTTGTTTGTAGGTGAAGCAAACAACAATTGAAGACATCAAAGATTCACCTTGGTGAATCCACTCATCTCTATTTGGAAAGTATGAAGGTATATCTTGTAGACAAATATAAGCACATACATCAATATTAGACATCTTCATACTAGTTACAAAATAATCTTTAATCAACAACTTCATATAGTTATGAATATGAAGGAAAAAACTAGTGAGCGTAGCAACCATAGCGAAGCCCCCTTGACTTGGATATACCCTTTGTATAAAGTGAAAAGGAGAGTTGGTGAGGTGACAATGGCCAACATCCTAGTTCCACAAATCTTCCGCTAGGTGTTGGACTTTACATTTTGGGTATGACATTGTGTGGAAACAGTTTTCCACCATTGTCGAGCATAAAGTTTGTTTCCTAGAAAACATCAGTAGATTAGCTACACATTTTGTATTAGGGTGCATTCTTGAATATCTATTCTCATATTGACGACTCCATTGAGGGAATAAGTCTTTTTCTCTTTTCATATTTGAAGACTTGTTGTTTGTAGGTGAAGCAAACAACAATTGAAGACATCAAATATTCACCTTGGTGAATCCACTCATCTCTATTTGGAAAGTATGAAGGTATATCTTGTATAAAAATATAAGAACTTACATCAATATTAGACATCTTCATACTGGTTACAAAATAATCTCTAATCAACAACTTCATATAGTTATGACTATGAAGGAAAAAACTAGAGAGCCTAGCAACCATAGGGAAGCCCCCTTGACTTGGGTCTATTGTTTTTCCAAAGTGCAAAGTAGATTTGGGGAGGTGACAATGGCCAACATCCTAGTTCCAAAAATCTTGAGCTAGGTGTTGGACTTTACATTTTGGGTATGAGATTGTGTGGAAACATTTTTCCACCATTGTCGAGGATAAAGTTTGTTTCCTAGAAAACATCAGTAGATTAGCTACACCTTTTGGATGAGGGTGCATCCATGCAGATCTATTCTCATCTTGACGACTCCATTGAGGGAATACGTCTTTTTAAATTTTCATATTTGAAGACTTGTTGTTTGTAGGTGAAGAAAACAACAATTGAATACATCAAAGATTCACCTTGGTGAATCCACTCATCTCTATTTGGAAAGTATGAAGGTATATCTAGTAAACAAAAATAAGCACTTACATTAATGTTAGACATCTTCATATTGGTTACAAAATAATCTTTAATCAACAACTTCATATAGTTAAGAATATGAAGGAAAAAATTAGTGAGACTAGCAACCATAGGGAAGCACCCTTGACTTGGTTCTACCCTTTGTCTAAAGTGCAAAGGAGAGTTGGTGAGGTGACAATGGACAACATCCTAGTTCCACAAATCTTCAGCTAGGTGTTGGACTTTACATTTTGGGTATGAGATCATGTGGAAACATTTTTCCACCATTGTCGAGGATAAAGTTTGCTTCCTAGAAAACATCAATAGATTAGCTACACCTTTTGGATGAGGGTGCATTCTTGAAGATCTATTCTCATATTGACAACTCCATTGAGGGAATAAGTCTTTTTCTCTTTGCATATTTGAAGACTTGTTGTTTGTAGGTGAAGAAAACACCAATTGAAGACATCAAAGATTCACCTTGGTGAATCCACTCATCTCTATTTGGAAAGTATTAAGGTATATCTTGTAGACAAATATAAGCACTTACATAATTATTAGGCATCTTCATATTGGTTACAAAATAATCTCTAATCAACAGCTTCATATAGTTATGAATATGAAGAAAAAAACCAGTGAGCCTAGCAACCATAGGGAAGCCCCCTTGACTTGGGTCTACCCTTTGTGTAAAGTGAAAAGGAGAGTTGGTGAGGTGACAATGGCCAACATCCTAGTTC
>ML777388.1:1099783-1118111 GCA_009831015.1 Picea engelmannii | reverse complement strand
TGTTGACATACCTCCTCTACAATTTTGAGGTTTGTATGAAGGTTAATGAACTTGTTGTGATGCATGTGATCCTAAGGGGGCATGATAGGACCTAAGTGTGATGGACATGGTCCATTATGTGGGTTTTTTTGGAGTAGTATTAGTCATGTTGAAATTCCCATGTGTGGATTTTCCATAGGAATATTTGGTTCCACTTTGGTAGGTGTTATAGCCACTATAATGGTTATCATAATGATTTTTTCCATAAGTATTTGTGTGCCCATATGACTTTGTGGCATGATTGAAATATCCAATCATCCCATTCTCCACATTATAATAGGGTGAGGATAGGGAGCATCTAGAATGACTAGATATAAATACCCTAACTAGGCATAGATGAGGTCAAAATTTTGTTCTTTGAGAATAGAATCATCCTCTACTTGAGGCATTTTTATGGCCATGTATTTGGAAATTAAGGGTAAGATATATTTAAAAAGATAATCCAAGAGGATTTTGTCTTACACAAGCTACTTCACCAATTCCATTTGTGGATATGATCCATGATATGGGTAGATGTTGTTTAGAAAAAAACAATGAGGATTTCCAATATGGTAAATTACGAATATGATGTGGAGGTGGTGTGGTGGTACACCATGTCTTTCCATTGGCATTGATTTTCAGCACCTGAACCTAATGCGGTTGAACTCCCAAAATGAGATCCTGATGGAAACAAGATTATAAAGGATGATCCTAGAACAATTTATATAAACAATGTTAAACCCAAAGGTGAGTGTGAGGAGGTTGTCGATGGTCTACTTGGAGAAATAGAAAAGCGATATATCCTACTGGAGAAAAAAAGAGCTAACCCTAACCCTAAATCGATTGGAGTCTTGTGAGTTTGGGGACAACGCCCATGAAATTACCATTTTCAATGGCCTCCTTCTCTTTCTCTATCGCTCAGTATTTTATGTGGATCTTGGCCTCCTTATCTATCGCTATCCCTCAAATTTCTCTTTCCCAGCTCCTTCTCTGTGTCTTGGCCTCCTCTTGCCCTAGCTCTTTCCCTCCTCTTGGCCTCCTTCTCTTGCCCAACTATTATCTTCTCTGTCGCGCGAGTGCAGTGTTGAGTGTTCTCTATCTCTTGCCCTCCTTCTCTATCACACGATTGTGTCGACTATGCTCTAATTCATGAGTGTGAGACGCGCTGGTCGAGTGATCGTGTCTTTTGTTTTTGTTTGTTTGAATTATATATATATATATATATATATATATATATATATAATAAAATTAATTTATATTTAATTATATTTAACATATATAATATATATGTGGGTTAGTGGTGAGTGAATTCATGGTTAGTGGGTCAAAAAATTAATGATTTAGTGTATTATTGTGCAGTGAGTTAGTGAGTTGGCGGGTAAGATGTTAGTGTGTTATGGGGTTAGTGGTAAGGGGGATAATGGTTTAAGAGATAATGGTTTAGGGTTCAGTAGGTAATGGTTTAATGGATTAGGAGTTGGCATTTTAGAGGTTATGGGTTAATGGGTTAGTGATTTGGAGTCTAGTAGTAGTTAGTGGGTTAGTTGTCAAGAATTAGTGTGTTAGGGGTTGCAAGTTAGTGGGTTAGTATTTTTAGCCTATATAATGGGTTTGTGTGTTCAACATTAGGGGTTATTGGTTTACAGGGTTAGTGATTACTAGGTTAGATGTTAGTCAATTAATTTTCATTAGGAGTTAGCAGGTTAGATGTTAGTCAATTAGTTCTCATTGGGGGTTAACGGACAAGTGACCATTAGTGGTTGGGTTTTAGGGGTTATGGATTTCTCTCTTGGTGGTTTAGGTATCATTAGGGGATATAAATTTAATTGGTTGGTGTGTTAGGGATATTGGTTAAATATCAATTAATCATTTAATAGGTTAGTAAGGAAGAATTTATTGTGTTAGTGCTTAGTGGGTTAGGATTTAGTGTCTTAGTTGTCATCCAGTTAGTGGTTAGTGGGATCATTTCCATCCATGGTTAATGGGTTAGGGTTATGTGTTAGTGGGTTAGTATATTTAGGTTTAGTGAGTTAGGTATTAGGGGGTTAGTGCATTAGGGGATCAAGGATTAGTGGGTTATGGGTTAGTGGATAATGTGTTGGGGATTATAAGTCAAAGGGTCACATGTTAGTGTCTTAGGGATTAGGAGTTAGTGGTTATGGGTATTAGGTTACTGGTTAGTGGGTTAGATATTAGAGTCTTTTTTTTAGAACTAGAGGAATTTGTAATTTCCCTGGATTACCTAGGCGAGACACAAGTTCAAATCTAGCTAGCGCTTCCATTATAACCCTTAGATTAGTGCCAACAACTTACAATCCAATGCCTAGCAATAAACTTATGACATAACAAGAGTTAAGAAGTTAGAAGAAACATGCACAAGGGGGGTCCCACTCCTGGGGGGAGTCTACCTTTCTAGCCGCCTTATCACAACAAGCCAAAATATCATTGTGGATTTGAACCTGGGTGAGGAGAGTGAGAGACCTGCCTCCCAACCATTCAGGTTAGGTATTAGAGTGTTAATATGTAGGAATGTAAGTTTCAATGAGTTAGTGGTAAGTGTCTTAAAGGTTAGGGGTTAGTAAATGAGTGCATTAGGGTTTAGTTCATTAGTTCATAATGGGTACTTAGTGGGTTAGGGGTTAGTGCGTTATGGTTTAATGCATTAGTTATTAATGGGTTAGTGGGTTAGGGATTAGTGCGTTAGGAAATTAAAGGTTAGTAGGGTAGGCTTAATGGTTTTGGAGTTCAAGTAGGTTAGTAGATCAAGAGTTAGTGGGTTAAGGGATCATATTTCTTTTCCTTTTCTTCCTCTCCTGTCTATTTCCTCCCAGTTTCTTCAACCTCAACTTTCTTCTTATTCTTCTTTTTCTTCTCAACTTATTCAACCTCTACCTTCTTCATCTTTTTCTTCTTCTCAATTTCTTCAACCCCTACCTTCTTCTTCTCCTCGTCCTCTATTTTCTTTCTCTTAGCTTCCTTTGATTATGTTTTCTTCTTGTTCTCTTCTTCAACCCTTTTCTTCTCTGCTTCTACCTCTACCATTATTTTCTTTTCTTCTTTTTCTTATGCTGTAGATTTTTCCCAGCCTTATTTTTTTGGGTCTTTTCCTCTTCTAATTTTTCTATTGCTTCCATGACTAATTTATTCTTTTTTTCATCTTCTCCAACCTTATTTCTTGTATGGAATCAATTTCTACAACTAGCTTCTCCTCATATTATTTCTTTTGCTTCTACCTATTGTTGTTTTCTATCTTTCACTTCTTCATATATTGAGGCTCTCCTCTTGAATTTTTTAGCCTCATTCTTCTCATGATTGTAATTAATGGTTACACACACATAAGTGTGATGTTTATCTATCACACTTATTGGGTCAATGAAACCTTTCATTTTTGAATCTATACTTTTCCATATGTTCTCCTTATGAATTTTCCATCATAGAATTAGTTAACCCATACATGTCGATATATATTGGATTTTAAGGGCATAGTTTATTTTTTTATTCAGCCAGGAAAGTGCTGAAGCCATGAAGAGTTGCTTGATAAGTGTTTCTTAAATTACAACCTTATTAGGTATGTGGACTGGGAGAGTATGAGGTGCCTTTTTTTCTCTATAAATTCCAATGTATGTGGAGTGCTCATCCAAGTACCAATCACCAATTGATTATAAGACTTGTGTTGATTCTTATGACAGTCTCAAACATTTCTTATTGAAGATGAATTCATAGAAAGGGGCCAAAATGTGGTTTCAATTATGTGTGTAATTGATGTATGCCTTTGTGTTTTCCATGAAATTTGGAAATATATGAGAATTGGAGGTAAATATGGTTCTTGCAACCAATCCATCCCAGGGAATGCATTGGAAACACATAAATTGTCCAATAGATAAGATGACATAAAGAACCCTTCTTGAGAATTAGATGCAAGGAATTTGGCTTGACCAATTTCTTCAATTAATGCATATTATAAGATGGCAACCCAATTACATATTCTTCCCTAATTAATGACAATTTAAATGAGATGTACCCATGCTTCATATAGATGATCATATGCCTTCTCTCCATAAAGTCTGCTTATAAGTCATGTTGCATACATGATGAAAGCTTTGAGAATTATGGTACGATACAACTTAGAAGTATTTACTTTGAAAGTTATTCCTTCTTGTTATTGGATAAATCCGTAAGTGCGGACACAAACCGATCTCCCTAGATCCACCTGGATCTAGAACAAAGCAAGACAGAATGATACTCTTTCCCTAGATTTTAACTATTGAATGTACTAGGAAGTTTGATTAAAGAACATACCTTACATTCGCTTCCTTTGATCTTTGTTGCTCCTGCTTCGCTCCAGTGCTCTTGTACAGTCAAGATCAAAACAATACAAACCAACCGAAGTGAAGAAAACACAATCTATTCAACAATTCATCTATGTATATGATCAAGGAGTTATACAATAAAGTAAAACTAACTTTATGGGAAAGGGACACATTACTGTATCATATTGATGGAAAGTAAAGATTACAAACTGATCCTTGATGTTGCAAACCTCCTTTCAATGGCTCCTGGCTTTGACACACACATTTTCTCACTTGCATGAAGAAGATCAACCACTTTTGATAACCTTGCTGGAGTTCTCTAGCTGCTGTAGCTTCAGTCCTTCACACAATCTTTCACTAATTCTCCAATAAGCTTCTTTCTTGTTTTCTTGCTAACCTTTTCCATGAGAATCCCCTCAATATATAGGAGAGAATGAATTAGTTACTTAGATAAGAATGATCCCAAAATATCAGGAAATCCAGTACTTAGATAACCATTTGAATGCCATCTCATCCTTCTAGAAGATTCCCTTCTAGAAGCTTCGAGAATTCATCTTTTTCCCTTCTTTAGAAAGAGTTCGCACCCTAGTAGTTAGACACAGTGCGAACTTCTCGCACCCTAGCTTAAGGTATCCTGCGAGAATCATACATTCTCGCAGGCAAATGTATTACCAGCCTGCGAACCTTCCTCAAAACTGTGATTTTTGGAAAGAGATGAAGGTAACTTTTCTCAGGAGAAAGTTCTAATGAAGAGCCTGAGTACACCATCATCAATACATCATTATGATGACAAAAATCACGGGTAACAGAATGCCCCCGAAAGTATGAGGTTGGAACTAGTGACAGCCAATAGACTTTGTAAGTTGCATGTGTGTGTCGAGAACCAAGAGCACATCTAATCGAAAACCTGCAAACACCCAAGCATCTGCAGAATATCATATATACCAATTCTGAGGTAGGCATTCCCATACTCAGATCATAGACTGATGAAATCATAAACAAAGGTCATGGCCACCAATCATACACTATGGATCCATGCCTTCAAAATATAGCATAGCCATCTGAATACACTGTGGATCTATGTGAAAAATTTCAAATCAAGACGACATAGCCACGAAACATACACAGTGGATCTATGTGTCACAAATTATACATAATCCATCGCAACCTGGATTACAAAGATGATATCCAGGGTCTTCAATTTCATCGCCCAAAGTATGAATCTAACCATGTGATTACATGTGTTGAAGTTGAACATGGTAGAAACCACTTGATTACCAATCATTGATGTAACCGTTAACAAGTGCGAGGGAAATCACCATTGATGTCAATGACTCCCAAGGTACCATAGTACAATCCATCGAGTGTGAATAAATGAGTTGATGTCGAACATTCGATGGAATATTTTGATCAGGGGTCAATGATGTAAACCCACTGTCGAAAGTGAGGAAACTTGCCATTGAGGCATGCAAGCTCCAAGGTACTAAATAATTTCTATGTCTTGATTCCGGATAATGAGCTGAAGTTAATGGAACAAAACTCATCACAGGAGGACCTTGATGTATCCCCCATCAATGACACGAAATGAGTAACAGAGTTTGAAAGTGAAACAAAGCATTTTGCAAATTGGACTGGACACAGGGAAGGCCGACACGGAGAGAATGGATAACTGCAAATGGCCGACTCAATATAGGTTTCAAATGGACTTCTCTTGAACATATGAATGACACGGCCAATGATTTGGCAACATTGACTCAAATACGACACACAAAATGACCTTGTAATCAATCGGAAGAGAGACAAATGGATTTCCCAAATCGGTTTCAAATGATGAATAGGGGGTGTCATGTTCAAAAGTGACACTTACTACCAATCAATACAAAGATGAAACATATTCCTTTCCCAAATTTTCCCCCACCATTTCTAGCAAGTACCTCTTTATTTTTACGCAAGCTTGAAGAGGATCACATATGCTTGTTGATATAAGCTCATCCTTCAAACGAGTCCCTCGGAGTATGTTTAACGAACCCTAAGAAGGAGTGGTTCGGTCCCATCACGGGTCTGTCAATGTTTGTTTAACGAGTCCAGATATAGTAAACTCGAAGGTGTTTCAAGATTATAGAGTTTGGAAAAACACTTAAAAGAGAACTCTCTCAGTTCCTTTTTCGTAAAATAGTCTGGACGAGACCGAAAAAGAGAGAAATTATCACTCACCAGATGCATATTTCAAATACTTTAGCGAGCGTGAAGATAGCAAGGTCGCTCGACGATCTTTTCATGTTTAGAGAGTCTGAAAAGAGCTTAAAGAGGACTCCAAGGGGGTTCATTTTTTGTATAACCTTGTTGAGCCTGAAAAATTGATAAAACTATGCTTGATCACGTTCTCTTGTATTTACGAGTGTAAGAACGGACAAAAACGATGCTCGAGGTTTTATGTAAAACCATGAAAAACAATAAAAAACACACCATTATGAAGAAAAATATGTCCATACCCTTGTATATAATCATCACTATCAACACACCTGCAAGTCATTACACTCATCTTGATATTAGTAATTAGGTTTAAACAATATATAAACAAAAAAACCCAAAAATGACATAGTAAAAAGTAAATTAAATGAGTAAATACACATTTTTACCATATCATTTCACATTTTCACTATTGAGTTCCAAAAACCCCCTTTTTACCCTCCGAATTCGGCGTTGATTTCCGGGAGCTACAAGAGATCATTTGACGAGCCGTTTGTATCATTATAGTAAGCTCTTCATTCTTGACATTTTCATGGTTTAAAATTTTGATTTCATTGGTTAGTTTTTCATTTTTAAGTGGCTTTTTGAACCCTACATGCGCATAGGCATTCTCACAGGCAGCCCATATGGGACCTGCGAGAATGATGCATTCTCGCAGGTGAAACTTGATTCACCTGCGAGGTGTTCACACTGTGTCAATAAGGCACCTGCGAGCAGCGCATAATTCATTTTTTTTTTAAATATTTAGCCAATGAAAAAGATTTAGATCATGAACAAAATCACTAATTATCCTTCTATGTTCCTTGTGCATATAAATAGCCACAAACATGGTGCTTGAGTGGCGAGAACGAGAACATGAGGAGGATAATTCAAATGGCGAGAATCATCCTCCCACCATAGCTGCATTGAGAGATTGTGGGCTCTTAAAATACTTTCGCATCCCGGGCATGAGGGCCCAAGTCATACTTTTGGAGTACCTAGTCCGTATGTGGAACCTAGATCAACAGGTTTTCAATGTAGGAGCTCACACATTATCCATTGACATTGAGGACATATACTTCTTGACTGGATTGTCCAGGCGTGGGTATTATGTCAGTCTGATCGGTAGTAGAGGCGATGGATTAAAGATGAGTGAATACTGCAATCAATACTGTGTACCTGAGGCTGAGAGGAAAAAAGGAAAAGTGGTTATCTAGGGGGTACAAGACTTGACCCTCCGCACTATCCTCTTTACTATAGCTCGGATGGCGGGGAGTTATGCTCCTCATATGGCATTACAAAGCTACTTTCAGTACGCCATCGAGTGTACTGAGCCTCGAGTATTCAACTGGGCGGATGCTATGCTTCGTAGTATCAAAAGGAAATTAACTAAATGCAGGCGAGGTGAATTGAAACAATTTGGGTATGGTTCTTTGCTCGTGTCCTTCTTCCTTGAGAGGGTCCCCATATTTAGACTACAGATTGAGTGGGACTTCCCGGGTCCTAGAGATCCAAGGATGTTGAGGTGGTGTCGGCTCATGGCCCGGCACGTGGCAGGACCAATCGTCAAGTACGAAGATATTTTCTTTGACTGGCTTCAAAACCAGATGTTGATGGTCGATGATTACGCTTATGACGAGTTGGATTTCAGAGGAGATCCAGATTTATCGCTGCCTGAGGATGCTCAGTGGGGTGACCTGGGTAATAAGTACACACATTTTCTCTTTTTAAATGTTTTTGAATTTTAATCATATTCAAATGTTTTTGGTTTTATATATTTATCCAAAGACTAACACAAAAATGTTTGTTGATAACACAGATGTTGGATCGTATAGACCTCCTGGCACTTCTCCTATCCAGCGATGAGGAGAGGTAGCAGCAGTAGCACCACAGTATGCTGAACATTATTAGGTGGTGGAACAAAATTTAGAGGGCATGACAACAAACATTCCAAATATGACTCTGGAAGAGGTTCCATGATGTGATCAACGTCACACTGTAGGGGTATTAGCAGCTATGGATCGACTGCTTCGTAGAGTTGCTAGAGCAGTTGTGTGTTACCATGAACATCATCCATGGTGTCACTTTGTAGAAGCTATAAGCTTCAAATTTTGATATTTTGGTCTTCGGACAAACTTTTTGTAAAAAAAAACAAACTCTTTTGATCGTTATATACAAATGGCTTCTACTGGTTTACTTTATAATGTGTGAATTTTAATGTGTTTTATTTATAAATGGTTTAAATGTCTGTCCAATACATAATTAGCCAATGCAACTGTTAATGTATTAAGACATCTAGGAATATGTTGATATTCTATGTGATCAAAATAACGTTCCAAGAGGCGAATTCACAAATACACCTGTAACAACATAGGACTTTGAATAGAGTAGATATTACTTAGCTATAGTACTACAAGCTGCGAGTCAAGTCGCACAACCAAATGATGAATTCCAAGTGAGATAGCATCAACCAATAATTCAATGACGGTGCTATACTCTGCAATGTTGTTGGTTTCACGGCCAAGACATACACCTCGTAAAGATATAAGTTCGTTTGTTGGGGCATAGATTTCCCATGCAACAGAAGCTAGGAAACCGAGTACTACGGCTAGCACCATCAACGAAGCCAATATAGGGTAGCGAAGACTCTGACATATGGAAATCAAACACAATGTCACATAAGGGCAAAGACCAGATAACGTCAAAAGCAAACTAAAAGTAACACACACAAAGTATGATACATAAAATACAAGTACGTTGCACAAATGATTTATGCGTAGTACTTCTTCAAGTACAACCCATTCCTGGGTTCACTCAAAGGGATACCATCATAATTGACCAGCTCATATGCTCCTTTTTCCAAAACTCGGTGAACAATATAAGGACCTCGCCACATTGGTTAGAATTTCTCAGATCCTAGCGCATCTCGATCTTGTTCATAGAGAAGAAAAAGATCACCTTCAGAGAAAACGTGAGGCTTGACATGCTTTTCATACTGTGCCTTAACACGTTTCTTCTGGGCTTCTATTACTAGAGTGGTGTCACATTGAGTTTCATATAATCGCATCAAATACAATAGATGCTCTTCTTCAACAAAAGTATTGGGTAA
Source organism: Picea engelmannii (assembly GCA_009831015.1). Classification (NCBI taxonomy): domain Eukaryota; kingdom Viridiplantae; phylum Streptophyta; class Pinopsida; order Pinales; family Pinaceae; genus Picea; species Picea engelmannii. Next base: position 1,108,445 of record ML777388.1, on the reverse strand, counting down.
GAGTTCGACAGCTAGCTTCAGAGAAGGTATCTCGCATTCTATAGGAAGAATGGCTTCCACACCATAGACCAATCGAAAAGGCGTAAACCCCGTAGTGGATTTAACAAATGTCCGGTATGCCCACAATGCCGAAAACAACATTGTGTGCCAGCTTGTTTTATGAATTCCTATCATCCGTCAAAGCATAGTTATAAGAACTTTGTTGATTGCTTCGACTTGGCCATTAGCTTGTGGATAATAGGGTGTTGAGTTATCATGATGAAGACCCAAATTTTCCATAAGTTCAGACATCATAAAATTCCTAAAATGACTACCATGATCAATAATGATAGCTTGAGGAACACCAAAACGAGCTATGACATGGTTAAAAATAAACAACGTTGCAGTCTTTCCAATATTATCGAATGTCGGCATCGCCTCGGCCCATTTTGTAAAATAATCAATAGCTACAATGATGTAACCATGCCCCCCGGCCGAGTGAGGGTGACATGTCATGAAATCAATGCCCCATTTCACAAAAGGATGAACTAAGACCACAGGATGAATAGGAGCAGGATGTGACCAAATTTTCTGATTGTAGGTCTGGCAGGCATGGCATTTCTAGACGACAATAATGCAGTCGTTGAACAAGGAAGGCCAAAAATAACTTGCGCGTAAGATCTTCTAGGCAATAGCATACCCAGAAATACGACCACCACATGCTCTGGAATGGTAGTCATTCAGAGCTTTCTCGACTTCATCAAAAGTTAGACAACATCGAAAAACTGAGTTAATACCCCGATGGTAAAGAGTATCACCGAGAATAATGTATTGGCGTGCTTGATAATGGACGCGACGTCGTTCAGTGCTAGACAAAGTAGGCCGAAAAGTCTGGGTTTGGAGATATATAATGATATCTCCATACCAAATATCATCAGTACTAATTAGGAAAAGAGATTCATCAGGTAATGAATCTACTGCTACATTTTCCATGGCAAAGTAAGGAAAATCACATATTAACTCAGCAAAAACTAAGGATTTCTTAGACGTGGCATGATCGAATTCCAAGTCAAACTCCTGGAGTATGACAATCCATTTGGAGTACTTTCCCCCTAGCAATTGACATGTCAAAATGTGTTTCATAGGGTTGCAATGAGAAATCATGGTAGTTTTCCTTGAGAGAATATAATGCTGAAAGCATTGGACGGCTTAAACGACAGCCAGGTCCAGTTTCTCAACATGTTGATACTTGATTTCAGTAGATGTGAGACTTCAACTCAAGTAATAAACAACATGCTCGTCACCCTTATCATCCTCCTGGACGAGAACCATGCCAATAGTATACTCAGAGGCAACAAGATAAAGAAAATAATCACTACTATAATCAGGATGAAAGAGAAGCGGAGCTCGTGTGAGGGACAACTTCAAAGCCTCGAAAGCATTGTTGGCCATAGTATCCTAGACGAATTCTGCATATTTCTTTAAAAGTCGAGTAAAACCACGAGTAATTTCGGCGTAATTAGGGATGAAACGATGAAGAAAGTTTGCTTTCCCCCGCAAACTTTGCAACTGACGCAATGTAGAAGGAGGAGGGAGATTAAGAATCACCTCAACTTTAAGAGGATCCACCCTGATCCCCTGATGTGAAACGATGAAACCTAGAAGATGGTCGGATTCTACGCAAAAAACACATTTATGAGGATTTAAACGAATACGATAGAACCGACAACAGACGAAAATGGCTCGGAGATGAGTGGGGTGATCGACTCGGCGCAATGAATGAGCTGGTAAATCATCCAAATAGGGTTGAATGATATGCTTTATATCATAAAAAGCATAAGACATAGCACGTTGAAATGTCGCGCCAGCGTTCTTAAGACAGAAGGGAAGTTTCATGTAGGCAAAAGTACCCCAAGGACATATAAAATCAGTTTTATGTTGGTCCTCGGGAGCGATGTTAATTTGATTATAGTTGGAGAAACCATCCATGAGAGAGAAGATTTCACTGTCGAAACAGTCATTGACAATCTGGTCGACGAAAGGGGTTGGAAAGTTGTCTTTTGGGAAGGCTTTTTTTATATCCCTATAATCAACACATACACGAATACTGCCACCTTTCTTATCGATCAGTACAGGGTTGGAAACCCATTCTGTCAAAGCCATGGGATAGATAAAGCCGGCTTTAAGAAGTTTTTCAACCTCAAGCTTGATAGTCGCCGCTTTACGTGGGTGAACTGGACGAAGGCGTTTCCAGAGTGGTTTAGCTCCGGGCTATGTCTTTATCTCATGTACAACAATATCAGGGTCGATACCAGGCATCTCTTCGTAGCTCTAGGCAAAGATGTCACGAAATTCTTTGAACAGGGATGTATAGGTGACGATTTCATCTAGAGAACACGAAGCTCCAATGTGAACATTTTCAACTATCCCAGGTTTAACTGATATGTCAATGGGAATCATGGGAGATATATTACTAAGGTTCCCTTCGGAAAACACATCAGGTGTAGAGCCGGGAATGGTCGATGGAGCCAAAATCCATTGGTAGTTCTCTAGAGTGTGTTGTTCCAGAAAGAGTATGGAACAATGATGCCCATCATCCCAAGGAGTGTCCTCCATGATAGACATGATCATCTCGTCAGTGGGAAAAATGACACGGAAAGGATCGGGAGACAACTCATCAAGAGAGGAGGAAGAAGGTGTTGCCGATTGAATGGCTTGATAAGCAGACTCAACCAGACTTAATGACATGACGTCGTCGAAACGAGTGTGATCTCCAGGGTCAGGGACTATCCAAGGGTCAGAAGACACGAGAATTTGATGAGGTACAACAGAGATCATGTTGATAGAAGCAACTGATCGGTGTAGAACATCGGGCAGTGGAATGGGGAAAGTACCCATTAACGTAGAGTCCTTTAAAATGTCGACACCGACATCCTCATAACTCGGCGGGGTCTTAGCTATAAATGACACATTTCCAGTATGAGTATCGGAATTAAAGAAGGCAAGTTGGTCAACTGTAACAACCTTCCCTTGATGAGGAAATCTTACTACACGGAAAAGTGTTGACACAACCGCATGCATGGAATTGATCCAGCTACGACCAAGCAGAAGATTATAATCAAGGGGAGCATCGAAGAATTCCACTTCAACTTGGACTATCTTACCTTCTAGAGTAACAGGTAATGATGGAAGAACACCGTAAGGCTTAAAACCAAAGCCATTGAAGTCTTTCAAAGTATTTTGTAATTCATTCAAGGGAGGAGAGCCAATGGCTTTCCAACAAGCAAAATATATTACACACATTGAGGCACCCTCGTTGATTACAGTTCGACAAATGTTCTTTTCAGAGACAACAACTTGTATCTGGAACGCGAGTTGCGAGGGTAACCATGGAATGTGATCATCCAAGTCAAAGACTATTAAATTTATGTCTGTAGGGTCAATTCCACCTATAGCTTTCAACAGTGCCTTCCGTTGTGCAGGACAAGACTAAAGGACTTCAAGGGATGACATTGCTAAAGGTGCTTGGGCCAGATCTTCCACAATGTTGTAGTTCTGGGCTGCAAGAGCATGAGGATTGAAAGCCGACTTGCGAACAACACACTTAGGGGGTCGTAAGACTATATCAAGGCTCGGTCATTCGAGATGAAGAGGACCGTTTGTAGGTGGAGTCGGTGGAGAGGGATGTACCAAAGTAGGAGGTGAATAGTCAACCTTCTCCTTAGACAGAGTATAATCTTTGGCTCTAGTCGTGAGTGCAACGTTATTGGGCTTGGAATCACCAGTACACATCAAAACATAAGATGTGGTAGAAGTAGATGGTTGGTCATGGATGACCAACTGAGCCTCTTGTTGAGACGGGAAGGGTTGGGACAAGACTGCCGGTGTAGATGGTTTAAGTGTTCCTTGAAGGAACTTAGTGATCTCAGTACTTCGTGGACAATCCTTCATGTAGTGATCATCACCACAGATAAGGTAAGGGTATCTTGGTTTGCGCTTATCCCGATCTTCAACAGGGGTATTTTTAGGTTGCTCTGTTTGATTATTATTTTTTCTCTCCTTATTCTTGCCTCTCCCTTTCTTGGATTTATTTTTACCGGTTGGGGTAGATTGAACGACGTTCACCTCAGAAGTTTTACTAGTGGAAGTGGTAGGAGACGGAGCATTTTGAACATTAGAAGTAGCAGACTTAGGATTGGAGATTGAAACAGAATGTGATTGGGCTTGGGCAGAACCAATCACACCGTCAGTTGCATGTGAGGCAGCTGGAGTAGTTGAAGTGCTGGAAGTACCAGGACAAGGTAACTCAGGTAATAAATCATAAAGTGTTCCCATTTGCGAATAAATGATATCAAGATATTGAGCACGAATTATAGCCTACTCTTATGTGACAATGCCACCCATGGAAATATCCTTACCGATTTCATTCACAAATGACTTTGTAAACCATTCGGCCAGTAACTGATTGGGGAGTTCAAGTTTAATGAGACGTCGACATCATCGCCACTCATGGATATGATCCGAAATATGAGTGCCTTTAGTCTATTTGAAAGAAGTAAAAATCTTAGTCCCATTATCATAACGGATCGATAACTGGTAATGTGTAAGAAAAGCCATAGCTAGGGTGTTGAAATTAGAGAAGAAACCTCGTGGCAATTTAATATACCACTTCGCAGCAGAACCGATAAGGGTGCGTTGAAAAAGACGTAGACGAATAGAGTCATCCATCAATGAGTTGGATGAACACCATAGGTGAAAATTCATCACATGATTGTTCGGGTCCTCTCCTGGTTTTCCATCGAATTTAGGAATGTCCGATGGAAGCTTGGTCAGAATAGCAAGCCATTGGGGAGAGTGACGAATAGGATCATTTAGAATTCTAGAAACATCTGGAAAATCCAAAGTAACAAGAAAAGGTAACTTTCGATTCACCTGTGGGTACTGGTGACTTTGGGGTGGAAGCCCTATTGGCAAACCAGTAGGACCATATGCAGTCTGCCCATAGTGGGAAGACCCTGGCTAATTCGGTGGTGGTTGGAGAGGATAGTAGCTCGGAGGATTATAACGTTGAGTGGGGACATGAGTTTGACCATTCGTACCCCAAATAGGATTTGGTATACCTGGATATGGTTGGCCTATAATAGGGACAGGTTGTTGCCCCCCAGTCGTCTGAGGAAGATTTTGTAGCATTTGATTCCAATACTGGGCCAAAGCAGGAGGTATATTTTGTCCGAAAGGTGGGGTCGGTCCCCCTATCGTAGGTGGAGTTCCAACCAGAAGTTGTGTGCCAATCATAGGCTTTTTAGTAAGTGGATTGTGTCCAGGAGGAGGAAATGGAATCGTACCACCTTGTCCACCAATGGGAATCTGCAAGTTTGGTGCAACGGTAGTTATAGTGCCACTAGGATTAGGATTGCCGAAAGGAAATTGAGGGAGTGTCGAAATAAAACCGGGAATAAGATGCCCAGAAGGACCACTAAGAGTACCAGAGGGAGTTTGCAGAGGTGTTGGAACAAAAGCATTCAACAAAGCATTCAACGCATGGTATCCGGGGGGTAGAGTTGGAGTGACATTGGGCATTCGTTGTTTGTTTATAGGAGGAAGACTAGCTATAGTGAACCTAGTTTGGATATTCGTAGTAATCGCGAGATGGGCCATCTCGGCAGGAAGAGTAAAGTGATAAGTAGTATTCACCGAGACCGTCTCAGTCTCAGAAAACACTGGAGGGTTAATTTCGGAGACGACAGGCGACTCAAGACTAAAGAGCGGCCTGCGGACGTCTGCTGACCAAAAAGGATATTGGCCTTCTTCATCGGGAAAGGGCCCAACGAGTGATCCATAAGAGGTAACAACTACGTCTCTACCAGAATTTAATCGCACAAAAGGTTGTTCACCACGACGAATTTGATAGTCTTCTCTAGTATTAGTAATTCAGAAAGGTTCTAGAGATTTAGTTGATTCCACTTGGGGTGTGGTAACAACTGCAATGTCACCGTGCTGAGGAGAATCCTCAGGTGTAGCTGTAGGCAAAGGTTGTGACTTGTCCAGATTCTTTGGAGATAAACCTTGCATTCTATGTGAGCGATGTGGGGGAGCTATTGTGAAAAAATAACAAGCTCCGCGAAGAAACTCCTATGGTCAACTTCAAGAAACAAACAACACGCGCTAGTAAACAAAATCTAAGAAGCAAGCACCAATCAAACAAGACCTTCTAATTTTGAAGCCACTAGTTGGTGATGAAATCCAACGTCACAACAACGAGACGAGAAGGGGCAGGGCTAGGGTGGAAAAGTTATGTTGACGACTTGCTTAACAGACTTACACCCTGGTGCAAGCTCCCACACATAATCGTGGGTATACCCTCCAAGGAGCCCGAGTGAGTTTGATCAACGTCAATTATAGGTACCGTGGAGACTTTCCCCTCCACAGTCACCTTGGGTAAGAACCTAGAGAGAAAGGCCACTAAGGTCACCACAAACAACAGTACAGCCTGGGGGAACAGTCGACAGTCTGATCCACACGCAAGGGCAGGGTATCTATCCCGAAATCAACTCAAAAGGCTTCCACTCATCATTGTGGGTATACCTCCGAGTGACCCCCATAATACGTGCAATCTCTACACTGATTTCAACAAAGCAGGGTGAGTAACTCTGCCAACACCAATGCGACCTAGTGCTTGACCCTTGTGTTAGAAGGGTTTCCCAGGACAATATGTTGCAAATGGAATTTAACACTCCCTAACTCAAGATGCTATTGTGTGTTTTGAGCTTATGGAGAGTGTATCTCTCTTCCTACTCCAAAGCACTAGCCTAGCTAAATGTTGGTGTAAAAAATCCCTAGAAAAGAGTTAATAGATCAATTTTATGATTACGCAATATTTTTAAGAGTTGTTGTTTACTCAAAGGTAACGGAAGTGAAACTAATGTTGTATGCCTCTGACCCAAATATGCAAGGATGAGAATGAAATGTATAAATTTTCGTTCAATGAATCCTATAAATGGGAGAGAGAAAATTTTCCAAATCAACCTGGAACAATAATGCACAATTTCCTTTCAAATGTCAATACAAACAATCACTTATTAAATGACTATTCTCTATGTGTCTATTTTTCAATACTTCAACAATCTCAAAAATTTTGATTTTCAATGTTTTGTAAATGACAAAAACAATTTGATGAAAGAAAACTTTGTGTTCACTTTCCAAAAAGAACTCTCACTATACCAATGAGAGAGCAGAAAATCAAATCTTAAAGAATCAATCAATAACAACCCAATCAACTCTTTCAATGAAAGCAAAAAACAAAGAGCAAACCAATGAGTCTTCTCAATGCAAACAAAAATGTTCTTTCAAACCAATAAGAAAATGAGAAAAACCAAGTACTCAACTTTCAACCAACCACTGGTTCTCAACCAATCAACCACACTCAACTCCTGAAGTCAGAGAGAATGATTTTGCCAATAAGAGTCAAGAAACAAAATTCAAGACACAAAGGACAAGAAAAACCTTGAAACCCTAAAACTTTTCACGCATGCAAACTAAAGAAAGAAATACATAAATTAGAGGTCCAAGAAACCCATAAGAGGTAATTCAACTGATCTGAGCAGTTAGAAAGACCAAAACTCAATTTCAAAATTTTGAAAAAATATTGTTCACAGGCAAGTAGTGTTACATAGTGCGAGAATATATGATTCTCGCAGATGACCCTTTAGCAAGGTGCGAGGTTCTCACACTGAAACTTATGTGCAGGGTGCGAACCCTCCAAATTCTCGTAGGCTGCAATGGATTGCAATGCGAGAACTCCTAAACATAACAAAAATTGAAGAAAAATTGAAGCAAAATTCAAAAAGGCTTCTAGACTCAGAAGGTCTATTAGGATATCTTGAAGACTTAGAGACTGATAAGACAGGAGAAAAATGAAACTAGAGAAAATGGCCACAGTAAAATGCAAAAGGCCACAAAGAAAAAGGGATTTTTCCCCAGTGGAGTCGCCAATTTTGTTATTGGATAAATCCGTAAGTGCGGACACAAACCGATCTCCCTAGATCCACCTGGATCTAGAACAAAGCAAGACAGAATGATACTCTTTCCCTATATTTTAACTATTGAATGTACTAGGAAGTTTGATTAAAGAACATACCTTACAATCGCTTCCTTTGATCTTTGTTTCTCCTGCTTCGCTCCAGTTCTCTCATACAGTCAAGATCAAAACAATACAAACCAACCGAAGTGAAGAAAAGACAATCTATTCAACAGTTCATCTATGTATATGATCAAGGAGTTATACAATAAAGTAAAACTAACTTTATGGGAAAGGGACACATTACAGTATCATATTGATGGAAAGTAAAGATTACAACTTGAGCCTTGATGTTGCAAACCTCCTTTCAATGGCTCCTAGCTCTGACACACACACTTGCTCACTTGCATGAAGAAGATCAACCACTTTTGATAACCTTGCTGGAGTTCTCTAGCTGTTGTAGCTTCAGTCCTTCACATAATCTTTCACTAATTCTCCAATAAGCTTCTTGCTTGTTTTCTTGCTAACCTTTTCCATGAGAATCCCCTCAATATATAGGAGAGAATGAATTAGTTACTTAGATAAGAATGATCCCAAAATATCAGGAAATCCAGTACTTAGATAACCATTCGAATGCCATCTCATCCTTCTAGAATATTCCCTTCT